>KZ651103.1:585292-605559 GCA_001010745.2 Gerris buenoi
ACTTTAGTGGAAAATTGAAAGCTTTAAAATCGGGTTAAGGTATCTATAACGTCAGGGGAAACCATACTCCCGCGTAGCTTAGCTGGTCAGAGCACTGTACTGGAAATACAGAGGCCCGGGTTCAAACCCCGGCGCAGGAGCTTGTTTTTCTCTGTCTGTTTCCCGTAGTTAATAATAATTATAATTTGATTTAAATTAAAATTTAATCTTTCTGTAGTATAAATAATACCAAAATCGTAAAAATGAAAAAATAATTTCTTGAAAACGGTTCCGATATTAGAGTTATTATTTACTTAGGAATTTTTTTTACTTAGTGAGGAAAAGTAAAAATAAGTCAGACAAACTTTCTCATATACGAGTTCAACATTTAATTATTGAATTTTTCATCAACTTGTATTTAAATGTTGGAACTGTTTTTGAGAAATTATTTTTTTAACTAAGAGCTAAAATTAATTTCTCGATTTTGCCACATTTTTCTGAACATTTATTCCAAATTTCGTCCAAATCGGTGCTGCAGTTTAGGCTCCAGGCGTTTGCAGATACGCAGACGACAGACATTTTTTAAAAACCACTTTTTTGGACTCAGGGAACCTCAAAATGTGTAAATCCATCAAAATCTTGAATCAAAATTTCGCGCCATCAAAATAATTTCTCCTTATTTGAGAAAGAATAAAAAACACCATCAAAATCGTTCTGAGGGGTGACAAGATAATATCCCGCCCCGGGTGCCACAAGACCTTGGTACGCCACTGCCAATAAGTTCCAATATATTTGCCATGTAATGAGATACTTTAGGATGTTGCTCCCAGGAGAACTGTTCTACTCACACCCCCCTCAGGGAAAAGGGAAATTTATTTATGATACTTAAACTTAGGGAAAATATCAGCAACATTTTTCTTTTTGATACTTACTTAACCTGGGATCAGTAATAAGAACAGGAAACATTGCAACAAGAAAGAAGAAGGGTTGGGGTATAAAAAAAAATGTTACACACATTATCTATATGAGTATTCACTTCTACAGGGATTGAGCAGAACATCTACGTACAGACATCCACCAGTATTATTGTAAAGAATATTTTGTCTGTGCTGGCGTGATCCTGTATCATTGGCACAATTAGTATGAATTATTTTGCCTGAGCTGGTCTAGAGCATCTAAAGCGAACTCTGACTCTTCCAGTTCAACTACAGTTTGTCCCAAACGACAGTTCGTGTGTCAACAGTGTGGAAAATCACTAGGTCTGTGGTTAGAGTGCCTCTCCCCTCCACTAGAGACATTTATCTTTGCCTAGTTGGCCAGACCTTTTGTCCGGGAAAATCTCAAGCTCTCATTGGCTCCCCACCCCATTTGCTAGTTTTTCCCAGGCTGTCAACACACTAACTTTCGTTTAGCACAGACTGTAGAGCTAAATAGATATCCTTATTTCCTTCCCCGCAAAAGTGTGACATCAGCCTCAGCGAAATCATACAGTTTCTTGCAGCAAAAGACGTACCACCGATTGAAATTCATAGACAGCTTTGAGAAGTTTATGGAGAGGGATTTATGAACGTAATAGCTATTTACAAAACTAAAATCAGATATGGGACCCCCTAAATCCCCCTCAGATTTTTCACAATGCACTGAAATTACACAGGATGCACTAAGTAAGGTTAAAACTTCCAAGCCTAAGTTTTTTTGTTTAAATGAAGAAATTTCTACTGGTAATAATGACAAAGATACGAATGGTGGAAATAATCTGAACAATAAACTATGTTTTTCAGAGGTTGTTAAGAAGAAAGTTTTAAAATCAAAAACTGATAAAAAAGAGTTGACTTCAGAGAGGAAAAATAAACCAAGAGAACTGGTTATTGGAAAGAATGAAAAAACATCCCCTTTTCTGACAGGCACAAAAAGAGCCTGGTTTCATCTTGGAAAAGTTAAAGAGGGGACTACTGAAGAGACCGTAAAACAATTCTTACAACAGTATATGCCAGAATACAAAAATGCTATTGTAATAAAATTAGATTCATTGGGAACTAACTGCAGCTTCCGGATTGGAGTTGATTTCCATTTAAAAGATAGTTTTATGACACATGATGCATGGCCATGTAATATTACAATCAGGCGTTTTTTATTCATGAAGAAGAGCCAGGGTGTAGCTCTCAATTAAAAGTTGTAACACCCAAACAAGGAAATTCAGGGAACTTCCCTACTTTGACACAAGACTATCTTCTATACACAAACTTAAGATCTCTTAGAGATAAATTTCTTGAACTTCAAGATAATTTAGACAGGAACAACTGTATTAAAGTAGTATGTGTTAATGAAACATGGCTTCGCAAAGAGGAGAATCTCATATATGTTCCAAGCAATTATAATCTTGCAACAAGTTATAATCGTCCAGGTAACAGTAGAGGAGGTGGCGTTTCAATTTTCACTCATAAGGATATCGGTAAAGTGATAAAGATTGTTGACATTGAATATCTTGCAATGGAATCACATTTTGAGGTAGTCGGGGTAACAATCAAGAAATTAAATATGACTATTGTTTGTCTGTATAGATCTCCTACTGGAGACAAAAATATATTTTTTGATAAATTAGAACAATGTTTGGACAATATTCAATCTTTAGCTTCCAACTGCCTTGTACTAGGTGATTTCAACTTCGATCTGTTAGATAATAAGAATAAAGATGCTACTGCCTTAATTAACTTAATGAATAGCTATGGCTTTCACAAGACATGGAACAGTGTCTCCAGACCTGCAAGCAATACTTGCTTAGACAATATATTCACCAACTCTGGGTCAACGGCATCAGTGGAATTTAGTTACCAGTTCTCTGATCATTTAGCGCTTTGTTATCCTATTAAAAAAATCACAGACAATAAAGAAAAAAACTTTATGTACACGAAAAAAAGAATTATTAACTTAGAGAACATAAATACACTGCAAAATATGCTACAGAATTTAAATTGGGACGGTGTTTCGTTCTCCTCATTTGAAATTAACTGGAAGAATCTAATTAGTACTATTGTAATCGCATTTCCTGAAACAAAAAACAGAATTAATGTTCACAAAAATTATAAGACAATGATACACTCGAAAGTTCTCAAGGAACTTAAAGATAAGATTCTTACCCTCAAAGATGTTACAAAAGACCTTAATATCAAAAGCAGTAACTTAGAAGAAAAAATTAAGCGACTAAAAATTGAATATAGAAAGAACCTTAAAGAGATTACATACTCGAGGAATAATAATTACATAGATAAAAATAAGCATAACAGCAGAAAACTTTGGAACCTTATCAAAATGGAGAGCGGTCAACATTTGGTTAAAAGTGACACAGGTACGGAAGAATTGCCTTCTATTACTGCACAAAGCTTGAATATATATTTTTCAAATGTTGCAGATAATCTACACCTTAAACTACCTAATTCACGAAGAGACCCTATTAATTTTCTTAGAAGTTCATGTCCATCAAATAATAACTCTCTCTTTCTTTTCCCTACAAGTCCAGATGAAATTACACCACCATTAGAACAATGAATTCTTCTAAAGCCAATGATGTTTACTACATGAACAATAATTTAATTAAACAGATAGCAGAATATATTGTCGAACCATTGAGCATTGTTATAAATAAGGCTTTTTCAATAGGTTACTTTTCTCAATGTCTCAAGACTACCAAAGTGATTCCAATGCTTAAACAGGGAAATCCCTCAGAGGAGTCCAACTACAGGCCCATTTCCTTGACAACAATATTGGGAAAGGTATTTGAAAAGATACTGAGTGCCAGAATAGTGTCTTTCCTAGATCATTTTAATATTTTAAATAATAATCAGTTTGGATTTAGGAAAGGTTGTTCTACACAAACTGCAATTAATCACTTAGTTGAGAATATTTTACATGCTTTTGAAGGTAAAGACGATATGTTAATAGAAGCCTGTGACCTGAGTAAAGCATTTGACTGTGTTAGCCACGAGATTCTATTAGAAAAGTTACAGCATTACGGAGTCAGAGGTGTTTCTCTGGAGCTCATCCACTCATATCTTCAAGACAGGAGCCAGAAAACCAGCTTCAAGGGTGAAGAATCTGATTTCATCAATATTAAACATGGGGTACCACAAGGCTCTGTCCTGGGTCCTTTACTTTTTATACTTTATATAAATGATATTCCTGAAACAGAAGCAAAATGTGTGAAGTATGCAGATGATACTACTGTATGTATTAAAGGAAATCGTAAAGAAATAAAGGAATCAATGAGAAAGGCAATAATTGCAATCAAATCATGGTNCAAGGGCGGGGAAGACCGGCTGGCCTAGGGATTATAAGGGTCAGGCATAAGGTAGAAGAAAATTATTTTTTTTATTTTTATATTAGTAAAGAAAAAGGACGTGTAAAATCTTGGGGAAAAACAAGGTTCTATGCAAAAAGAAAGGGGTGAATGCACGCAGACAGAGCATGGCTTAGTTGTAAAAGATCTTTCTTTGACGCCGCGTCGTCTTCCCTGCTGTTCCTTCTTATAACGCAATAGATACCCCAGCTCTATCTATACGACTCTTTTAAAAAGCATATAATACCTCGGTCTGCCACTAGAAAGCGCTAAATGTCTCTTACTAAACAGTCCCGGGCATAAATGTAAGAGAAAAGGAAAAAAAAACTCGTCGCGGAGATCTCCGCTTACAGTCCTGGTGGCACTTTTTTTCGACCGCGGAGATCTCCGCTTACAGTCTTTTTGGTACACACTCTTTTTCGCGGAGATCTCCGCTTACAGTCCTCAAAGGGTTAAAGCCTGAGGCCTGTCATAGCGCTTACTGCTCGTGGTGCGTACACTATTTTATCGCCCACCACATATAAACTGACATATACTTGTGTCAACTGACATGTTGTCAGATGTGATTTATATTTAAATACTTGTAAATATATTCCCAGTCTACGATTTACCATTGAACGGTATTACTTATTCTTAAAGATACACTTACATTTACCATTGAACGGTATTACTCATTCTTAAATATATAACATAATCTAACTACAAAACCTATTTTGCCGTAATCTTCAAAAATAATAAATGCATATTATGGTTAAATCATTACCAAAACAAACCGCAGTTATAAAAATATTGATTGTTTACAAATTGAACAGCTGACGCTGACAACTACTAGGGCTTCCTGCACGCCGTGACCTGGCCTGGAAGCGGCCGCTTCTCGAACTACTAGCGGCCCTGTAATGATATAGCATGCATTATTACCGGCCCCAGGGCTGTAATATGGAACATTACCGGCTGCTCAAGATAGAAATGTTTACAAGTGGAGGGCGATAAAAATGTGTGAATGGGAGTGAATTTTGACAGGGCCGGACAAATATTTATGAAGAAGAGGGAATAATAATGGACATATGGGACATATGGGGATAATAATGGGAATATAATGGACAGGAAGAATAAAAGAAAAAAAACTTTAATTGATGTCTTATTGCCTTTTGTTACAATTTAAACATAATTCAGTTAATTTTTTTTATTATTATTATACAAAAAAAGGGTACATTTGTTAATGCACTTAATTAAAAAAGACAAATAAAAAGTTTTTTAAAAAGAAAATAATAACAATTAATAAAAAGAGAAAAAGTAGTAACAGTGCATATTTATTCTATTACCTGTGCAATTACCAAAGAAACAACATTTGGAACAATAACATCGACAATTTATTTATTACAATAAAATACAGTAAAATTGAAAAATACAGATGTTTAAAGTATTGATTAGTATTTTAACACTTTTTTTTAATAGAATTTTAACAGATTAATCTCAGTGTTAATTATCTTTTTTTTCAATTGATTTAACTATTATTTATTTATTTGTTTAATTATTCTACTAGAAAAACAATAATTAAAAAAATAAAATTAAAAACATTTCCTATAAGGTTCATGTAGGGCGCCAAGTGAGCAGAATTAATTTATCTAAGAAATTATGACTAAGTAGTCTCAACTTTTTATTTAAATTTCGTTATTTTTTATTTTTTTTTTAACTAGCAATTTAATTAAGATATTGGAGTCTTGCTTTTTTTAAACATATCTTATTAAATACAACTTAGAAAAAAATGAAATATTTAAAACTATAAATTCCAACAACCAGTGGCATTTCCGAATCCAAATGGCTCATTATACTTCAAATATAGATTTATTAAAAGGGGAAATTAATGTTATTAATTAATTATTTTATCATAAAAGATAAAAAACTTAATGACAATTAATAAATAATATAATATACTGTAGGCAATTAAAATAAGATTAACTTCACCATAAGGTTTATTTTAACAAAAATTGTGTATATTTTATTAAATAAAACAATATTTTATGAAAATTAATCAGTTACACTGAATAAAATCCAAAGAATTACTCATTAGAAGTTTACTCTCAGAATACTGATAGTTTTAAAATTGGCTAAATTTTGTCAAGTTTTGTCTCTGGATTTTATAAAGATTAGGTAAATTCGATCATATCTTTGTCAATTAATTTAATTATTTAAAAATTGATCAGGGAACTTATTTTCCACCTTTGATATTATTGATATAATGGCATTTGTGATATACATAATATTATAAGATTTTAAAATTGGAGAGAAAAATCTACATGAAAAAAATAACACTGATATATGAACTTTTAAGATAATTCTTCTTTTTAAATCAAATATAAAAGATACTGCCTATATTATTAAGTTATTTGAAGGATTTCACATTATAGATGTTAGAATAAGACATTACTAAACAACATTATGTGTTATTTATACATAACATGGGTAATATTTTATTTAAATTTTCTCCATCCAAAAATAATTTGATCATTACAAGCCTTGATCAAAGTTGAAAATAGCCAATTCCCACATGTTGATGTTTACAAATTGATCTATGGGATTATTTGTATAAAATGTGTCTGATCTTTTTGAGAATTGAACATGATAAGTCAGTGTTTAGACAGTGGATTTATACTGGTGCCATTGGCATTTTAATTACACTGACAAATAATACACTCCAAATAATAGATGTTCTTAGAAAATAAAAATAAAAAACACCATATGTTATTACATTTCTGCTAAAAAAAAAAAAACAACTTAAATGGAGTCAAATTTTAATTCTTATAGTAATTAATAAATTATACTATGCCACACAANAATATTGAAATTAAAAATAATCTCAGGCTATTTGTATACTTATTTATATGTATATATTTTGTTCCTTTTAAAAATTAGCTATTACAATAAAAATATACATATTTTAAAGTATACTAATCACCGGTTTTATCTCGTATTCATTGTTAATAACGAATAAACTACGAAATAACGGATAATAAATATAATGATAGAATAACGGTAGATTGATTAAGAAAATGTTATTTAGAAATTCACTAATTATTTTATGACTTCAATTAAATTTAAATAATTATTTAGATCCAAAAAAAAGAATATAGTTTTGAAAAAGTGATGTTTTATGGCAGTGAATTCAGACACTCAGTACCTTCTTTATTTAAAGGCAACCCAATTTTTATATTTAATTTATCTAATTTTTTCAACAAAAAAAATCATGCATTATTAAAGATCTTTCTATTTTTATATATAAAAAAAATATATTTGCATAATGTTACAGTTGAAACTAAAAGGATAATTTGCAAATATTCCGAATATGAAGATTGGTAATAAACAATAATCTTTTAATTTGTACAGTAAAAATTTTAAGAGGATGTACTTGAAAGTTAATCAAAATTTAAAACACTAAAATTTAAAATAAAAATGATCAACTTAAGAATGGCATATAATAAATGTTAATCAAGATATTAAATGTGTAGAAATATAATTACATTTTCAGAGATTTCAATCATACCTAGTTCAGTAGATTTATTCCAAAATTTTTCAGTTTTGCATTTAATGGATGTGTAAAAACCTGGTCAGATATCTGCGGGGATTTGTCCACTACGGGATATTGTAAGTGAGATCTCTACTTCAATACCCATTAAGTGTTGTCAGGGCCAGCTCTAAAATGTTGCTTAAAGCTTAAATTCAATAAATGACAGCTTTAAAAGAGTTGAAGGTAAGTAGAATAATGGTCATTTATTAATCTATATCATAAGTAATATATGGCTGAAGAGGTGCAATAATGGACATAATTAATATTACATATTGTGAGATGTTTCGACCATGTTAAAGATCATCTTCTGTCATAGTTTATTAATCTGCAAATACGATTAGCACAGATTAATAAACTACAAAATATGATGACCTTTAACAGGGTCGAAACGTCTTATATGTAATAGTTATTACGTCCATTATTACACCTCTTCATCCATCTATTACTTATATATGAGAGTTACAAGGGTGTATCACATTAAATTAGTATCAATAATTTAATTAAATTGTGTCATTTATTAATCTAAGTAATTAATAACAAATGGAGCAATAAACAGTACCTCTATTCAGGTGAAATTACAAGAATTATAACGATTCCAACACAATAATTATTAATAATAAAACCATCCTCTGTGTAATTGTCTAGTCAGTCATATTGAGAATGATCTAAGGAGGGATCGAAATATTAACAAAATTGAGGCTTTTAATTTCCTTAATAGAACTAGCTACTCAAAAATTAATATTTTTAGTCATAAAATAAATAAATTTATAAAAAAAAAAAATACTAATATTTAAAAAAAGTGAGTCAGTCTGTAATAAATAAAGAATAATAACAAAACAATTAATCCTCTTTAATTTTATTATTGAAACTCATAATTTGAAAAAAAAAAAAATAATAATAAAAAAAAATACCATTAAAAAAAAACATGAAATTATCCAACGATACCAAATTCAGTTGAAAAGAACGATAAATTAGTAATTTCTCTTTCAAGTATGAAGAACCCAAGAATAAATTTTAAAATAATAAACGGACCATAATATACCTTTAGCTTATCACATTAAGGTAAAATCTCGTGGGAATAATCCATTATTTATGCATTGATTTCCATATTTTCTTCCTTAATTAATAAAATTATCATATATTAATATTTCTCTTCAATCATTTTACAGAACTTCTTTAGATTGTTACTGCTGTATGTTTTTATTAGAATTATAAATGACACACTGAATAATTATCAAGACAAAGGGATGTTTAGTCCAATGTACTTTGCGACAAAGGAATATCACACTTCTGTTTATATAAGGGGAGTAACAGACTAAAGAAGAACATTCCGTACACCTTCTTAAGATTGTTACTCCCCTCTGTTTTCTTTATAAGGGGAGTAACAATTTAAATAAGTGCCTTCTCCTATGAGTAAAGTACATCCTCTTAATTAAAGAATCTGAGGATAAAAAAAAAACATTTATCAAAATATGACAATGTATCATAAAAAATAGAAAGATTGGGAAGTGGAATTTATTAAGAAAAGGGTTTGAAACAAAAATCCATCTGTAAACATAATGTATACTATAAACAGTGGCGTACCAAGGCAGGTGCGTGGGGAGCAGGCCACCCCGGGTGCCACAATCCTTAGGGGGTGTCATTGTGGCAGAAAGAAAAAAAACACCACAACATCGTTCTGAGGGGGTGACAAGATAATATCCCGCCCCGGGTGCCACAAGACCTTGGTATGCCACAGACAATAAACAAGATTATTTTATGAAATACTAATACCATTCTTCATATTCCATTATTAGGTTAATGACAACAATTTATCTATTAATTTTATTTTAATTTTAAATGACAGGATAAAAGACTATTTCATTTATGGTTGTAGAGTAAATTTCAGCTTCATATTTTACCCAATATTATGTGGACAAAATCCTCTTTTAAGTTACAATTTTATTAATTTGACTAATATTTATTATACATATTATTTTATGTTTTCAATTGATCTAGTTTTTTTCTTTTAAAATCCAGAGTGAGTCAATCAGAAATAAAAGATAAAATTTAAATAAAATTAAACAAATTCAATTTATGAGGCACTTGAAAAAGACTTTAATATTGAAATTAAAAATAATCTCAGGCTATTTGTATACTTATTTATATGTATATATTTTGTTCCTTTTAAAAATTAGCTATTACAATAAAAATATACATATTTTAAAGTATACTAATCACCGGTTTTATCTCGTATTCATTGTTAATAACGAATAAACTACGAAATAACGGATAATAAATATAATGATAGAATAACGGTAGATTGATTAAGAAAATGTTATTTAGAAATTCACTAATTATTTTATGACTTCAATTAAATTTAAATAATTATTTAGATCCAAAAAAAAGAATATAGTTTTGAAAAAGTGATGTTTTATGGCAGTGAATTCAGACACTCAGTACCTTCTTTATTTAAAGGCAACCCAATTTTTATATTTAATTTATCTAATTTTTTCAACAAAAAAAATCATAAATCATGCATTATTAAAGATCTTTCTATTATTTAAATGCATATTATTATTTAATTTTTTTTTTTTTTTTTACTAGAAATATTGAGAGCATTTTATTCCGAAGCTATTTACAATTACTATTCAGTTCATTTTTTTTTTCTATCCAAATTTAATTATTTTTTTAGTTTATTAAAAACTTCTTTTCTTTATACACACAATTACATTTGTTTTAAGTAGGCTTATAAGAAAGAAGAATAAAATCACAAATATCTCACATTTTCCCCTTAACATTCCAATGTAATAAAAATCATTCTTAACGTACTTTCTTTTTAATAAATTCGAGAGTAAAAATTATTAAATATTATTTTATATTTCCTATTTAAATTTTTTATTGTTAATTAAGTGTGTTCATAAACAATAATTTTAG
Source organism: Gerris buenoi (assembly GCA_001010745.2). Lineage (NCBI taxonomy): Eukaryota > Metazoa > Arthropoda > Insecta > Hemiptera > Gerridae > Gerris > Gerris buenoi. Next base: position 596,086 of record KZ651103.1, read on the forward strand.
TTCAAACTAATGTGATGGAATTAAACTTTTCTCGATTTCGCCAAGGGGTTTTATTTTTCTGAAAATGTGTGCTAAATTTTGTCAAAATCGGGGCAGAAGTAGTTTAGACTTCATGCATTTGCACAAACGATAAACCTTTTTAAAAAACCACTTTAAAAACCTACATTTTTTCTACATTTGTTAAAAACCACTTTTTGGACCTCTGAAGTGTAGATCCATCACTCCATGCATTTGCACATACAACAGACGGACAACAGACATACATTTTTTAAAAACCACTTTTTTGGACTCAGGGGACCTCTGATCCATCAAAATCTCAAAATCAAATTTTTTCACCAACACAATACCTTCTCTTTATATGAAAAAGTAAATAAATTAATTAAAGAATACGCCAGATTTTTCTAATTATAAATAATTTTAGACTATTTAAATTAAGACTCGAAAATACTCAAATCCATCAAAATCTCAAAATCAAATTCTGCACCAACACAATACTTTCTCTTTATACCAAAAAGTAAATAAATTAATTAAAGAATACGCCAGATTTTTCTAATTATAAATAATTTTAGACTATTAAATTAAGACTCGAAAATACTCAAATACTCGCTAATTTCATATTTCAGTCGATATTGCCAAAAATTTATTAGGGGCGGCCAAAATTATCAAAATAACATAATTTAACCTTAATAAGACAAATGATAAAACTTAAACGTTAATTTTACCAAATTATAACTTATAGCATAATAAACACATCAGCTAGAGGTTGGCTTTGACCCAACAAACAAATAATTAATATCTATTAATTTTATTTTAATTTTAAATGACAGGATAAAAGACTATTTCATTTATGGTTGTAGAGTAAATTTCAGCTTCATATTTTACCCAATATTATGTGGACAAAATCCTCTTTTAAGTTACAATTTTATTAATTTGACTAATATTTATTATACATATTATTTTATGTTTTCAATTGATCTAGTTTTTTTCTTTTAAAATCCAGAGTGAGTCAATCAGAAATAAAAGATAAAATTTAAATAAAATTAAACAAATTCNACTTCATGCATTTGCACAAACGATAAACCTTTTTAAAAAACCACTTTAAAAACCTACATTTTTTCTACATTTGTTAAAAACCACTTTTTGGACCTCTGAAGTGTAGATCCATCACTCCATGCATTTGCACATACAACAGACGGACAACAGACATACATTTTTTAAAAACCACTTTTTTGGACTCAGGGGACCTCTGATCCATCAAAATCTCAAAATCAAATTTTTTCACCAACACAATACCTTCTCTTTATATGAAAAAGTAAATAAATTAATTAAAGAATACGCCAGATTTTTCTAATTATAAATAATTTTAGACTATTAAATTAAGACTCGAAAATACTCAAATACTCGCTAATTTCATATTTCAGTCGATATTGCCAAAAATTTATTAGGGGCGGCCAAAATTATCAAAATAACATAATTTAACCTTAATAAGACAAATGATAAAACTTAAACGTTAATTTTACCAAATTATAACTTATAGCATAATAAACACATCAGCTAGAGGTTGGCTTTGACCCAACAAACAAATAATTAAACTACTTGTTTGAGCACAGTTTCTCCTTTTGTTCCATTAAATATTAATGAGTAAGCCAGCTACTATGTCCAGCTAGCTTCTTTGCTTGCAAACATTTGAAATTCATCATCCGAACATTAACTGTACTCATCATTAATGGTACTTATGGTGGTACAAACATCCATCATCTTTTACAAAACACTAATCTAAAGTAAAATTAAGTAATGGAAATATTTAAAAGCTATTAGCTATTTCATCTCTTCGGAGATGTACCGCCTATTTCATAATTTCCAGTTCAATACTCCGCTCTGCTGGTTTCTCACAGTGGAGATTCGGCTTTTATGTTAATATTGCTTTAACTAGTTCTACTTCAATAATCACTGACTCAGATTCACTGTACAAAAGCTCTGATGCAGTTTAACACTAATTTAATTTTAAAATCTAATTCCTATAATATATTTAAATTTTTCTTTATTTATAAGAGTTTACTTTTCACTAAATTTGACCAATTCTTTTTAAAATCTAATAAAATCAACACTAATAATTTTTTGAGCATAAGGTTTTTCCAGCTAAAGTGTTAAAAATAATAATAAATTTGTCTACATTTACAACAAACAACCAATTCGGAATTAAAATTTATAAAAACAAAAATTCTTGGTGGTTTTAATGATAAAATATCTTAAAATATGCTGGTAAAGAGCATTTTTGAGCAAAAAGTCATTATGGACTGAAATATATTCTACTTTTATGTAACTTTTAACAAAAAACACCACCTATATCCTCCTAATTCCCTGTGACACATGTAATGCTTTTTGGAGTTGATTTTTATTAACTTCGAGTTTATGTGCCATAACCAAGACACGATAATGTCAAAATGATATTTACCAATTTGGTCTAGAGTTAAAATAAAATTTTCTTAAATGTACGCACCCAAATTGATAATATTCAATTATTCTAGAATTTGTATTCTATTATCAACATGATGTTACTGCTAAATTAACTATTCTTCAACTAACATCAATTCTCTATTACAGTCTGCTCTTTGAATACCGGAATTATGTTTACCATTGAGACCCAAAGTATTCGATTAAGTAATTCCATCGTTTTGCTGAACACAGAATTGTTTATGATTCACACTAAAAAAAAAAAATAACATGTTTATATCTGAAAATTTACTATTTATAAATATTGAAATTTAAGTTATAAATTTTGAACTGTGAAGTTAAAATATTAAATTATATAATATTTGAGGTAAAGATATCAGTTTGATTTTTTTTTTATATTTTTTAAAAAAAACTTTTCTCTATACAATTTATCTTTTCATTTTATCTCACCTATCTTTATTAATAATTTTTCTCTATGTCTATTCAAATTCAAAGAAGAATACAATTACTTACATAATAAGTCCTTCTAATAACTTACAGCTTACAATCTCTACAATTTTGCTAATAATTTATACACAACTAACAATTTTGCTATTTTTTTCTGGTCCTTTTTTTTATAGTGAAGCCAAGTAAAAATTTCTACTTGACATTATTTCCTTTTACTATTTTATTTTTTTCATATACATATATATANTTTGAAATTGTGAATCCATGGGTCCACAATGCACATAAAAAAAACCCATTTGTTTAAAACAATCTGTTTTGAATAAAAATGCTTTAACTTTTAATTTGCTGCTAATAATAAGGCAAAAACAGGAATTTACATTAAAAACAAATTTATTTTTTCGATAATAATTATAGGCATTTGAAAGAAGGCCAATTTTGAAATTGTGAATCCATGGGTCCACAATGCACATAAAAAAAACCCATTTGTTTAAAACAATCTGTTTTGAATAAAAATGCTTTAACTTTTAATTTGCTGCTAATAATAAGGCAAAAACAGGAATTTACATTAAAAACAAATTTATTTTTTCGATAATAATTATAGGCATTTGAAAGAAGGCCAATTTTGAAATTGTGAATCCATGGGTCCACAATGCACAAATGGGTTCAAAACATCAGTGATTTTCATTTCTAGAAGCATTCTCCTCAAGAATATACTTTATAGATTATTTGTTCACTGATATCTACGCTATATAATAATTTTTGTTGTGTTCTATTAGTATGTCCACATTATATATTTATTAATTAAAATAAGTAGCAAACAATAATCAACTTTAAAAAATTAAGTGTATATTACATAATAAAAGGTGATTCTAAATAATATACCAATATCAAAAAGCTGTACCAAACTAAAATACGACTAACTTTTAGTTTAAGATTCGGGTACTCTTTTGCTTTGTTACCCTCCATAATAGAAAAGAAAGTGGTGGGTAACAATAGAGGTGCCCTCTATAAGCCTCTTTTACTATGTTGCCCACGCATATTGACATCCATAAAATGTTGAAAAGTAGCATGGGTAACAAAGTTAATAATTATTAAGACAAAGGGATATTTAGTAAAATGTACTTTTGGGACGAATAACACTCTTTTGTATATCTTATTGAAAATAAATAAGATGGATAGCAATATAAATAGTACCCAGATTTATACCTATTGAAAGGGTACTATAATTATGGAGATCAATTAAAATGTAGGACCTCAAAAAACACATTTCAAAGTATAGTATGTAAAATGAGGAGTGTTACAATTTTGAAATTGGAATATTAGTTTTGAATCACCCTATATTATTACTGGAAAAAATAAATTTCAACAAGTCTCTGTTTCAATTAAAAAAAAAAATATGTTTTTGCTTTATTTTCAATTCGAGTTTATGCAATAGTTGTAAAAAACACTTTATTTGAGGCATTAATTTGTTACCTCTTGACAAAAATATCCATAATGAACAATTTAATTAAATAATATAATAATTTCATGTTTTAACTGCTTTTTTACTAACTTAACAATCAAAATGTTAAATATTAATTTAACAAAATATGACAGAATATAACATAATAATATAATGGTACGAAGTCACATATTGTTTATTTTTTTAATCTATTTTATGAAGTTTTAAGAATTTTATTTGTCAGTTCTAGTATTTTTTTTTTTTTTTTTTTTTTTTTTTTTTTTTTTTTTTTTTTTTTTTTTTTTTTTTTTTTTTTTTTTTTTTTTTTTTTNTTTTATCCATTCATAAATTTCTTCATAATATTTATATTATTTTCCCTCAAAACTCCTTTCCTGGTAATTTTAAATAGAAAAATAAAAGGTTTTAACAACTTTTGAAATTAAAAAGTTAAAATCCCATATTTTTAGTTAAAGTTAACCATATTCAAACATTTTAAAGTAGTCTTGAATTTTATTTTATTATTATTCTAATTATTATTATTACATTATAATTATAAATTATATTAAGGCAATAAACATCAATTTAAACATTTATTTAATATTATTTATTTTATATTTTTTTATTACATTGAGAAAGATAACAACTATTAATGACAAAAATTGAAACTATGAGAAGTAGGATACCATAAAAAATGTGTAATTTTCCAACGGTTTAGGAATTAGTCAGTTATAAGATTTTAATTTCACTAAAATAAATTGTAAGAATATGGTATTACCTTTTTCCTTAATTTTATATCGTTTTAAATGGGATATTTTTTATTATTTTTTTTAAACATAAATTTTATTGGATCACAAAATAAGATGGAAGACAAAAAAAGTAGAAAAATAAATAAATAAATAAATAGGTCCCCACAACCTATTTAAAACAAAAAAAAACTTTTAAAAAAAAATTGAACATTTTCATTTTTTTATCTACTTTTATCTATTAGTTATACGATTATTTGATCCAAAACAAATTTTAATTGGTACTTCTTTAGATTGTTACTCCCCTGTGTTCTTTTAGAATGTATATGAATTTGACTAAATAACTATAAAGAATAAGGGATGTTTAGTCCAATATACTTTGAGACAAAGGAATATCACACTTCTGTTTTTATACTGGGTGTAATAATCTAAAGAAGAACATTCTGTACACCTTCTTTAGATTGTTACTCCCCTCTTTGTTTTTTTATATAGGGAGTTACTATCTAAAGAAGTGTCATTTAATTAATGTATTAAGTACAAGAAAGGATTAATAATTGACTTAGAAAATCGAGACATTTTGGTGATGCTTTTACCACTAGAATCTTAAACTCAAATTATATTGCATTGACATAAGTCTCAGATACATCATTGTGTAAGTCTCATATACAGTGTGTCCCAGCTAATAAGGAACAGGGAAATATCTCCGTAACCATGATAGATAGATAGATGATTAACTTTCCGAAGCTAGATTACCGTAAGTTTAAGATCATAAGGGAAGTACCTTAGGTCTTCCCTCATGCAAGACACTATTGTAAATATAAATCAATTGTGACACTTAAGACCTCGAATCTTCATTTCAATTTTTGTTTATATTAAAGCCTTAACACAATGGGTCTCATTGCATCACCATAAACTCTAAATAACTATATTATTTATTAACACATAAAAAAATATGTGAAAAACCAAAAAGTCAATCTATTTTTTAAAAAAATTACCAGGACAGGAAAAATCCTTTTGATAAAATCTTTCTTGACTTAGAACTGTGACAACAAATACGTTATTAGAAAATTAATATTAGTCCACAGCCGACCCATTACCTATACCCAGTCTTAAGATGATCTTAAAACTTCTACACTCACCTAAAAATGACAATTTATTTAATATATCAACGTTCACTTCTATACAACAGTTCCGTTAAAAATACAATGAAACGTAATTACTCTGAAAGAATTAATTATGCTAATGTCAAATGTAATTATGTTATCATTTGTATTTTTTTTTTTTTTTAACTAAAAGTAACCATAACTTCTTTTTCTTAACATTTTTTTTTAAAAACAACATTAAATATAAAAACATATAAATAAATTGTGTACAATAACACTAAAAATTACTAGTATTAGTAATTTTAGGGATTTATTATTTTTATTAATCCAGCCTGATCCAATATGGGGGTAGTCACGTTTTGTTAATGTAACATTTGAATTAAGAATGTAATATAATTTAAAAATCCCTGAAGTAAAAATGTATAGTGAGGTATGAATGTGAAACATGCATTATTTTTAGATTCTTTCATTATTAAATATGTTCAAATAATTATATTATTTTCAGATTATTTTACAGTAATACTAAGGGTAGCATCCAGTAAATTCTGGACTCCATCTTTAGTATTTCTTTCAAATTAACGAGTATCTTCCGAATTCTTTATAAAACATTCCGTTAACTACTGCCGCATAAATAAAATGTATGATTCTTTCATATAAACAGGATGCCACTTTCCAATAATTCTTGATAATTTTACTAATACGATTGTACGTAAGTGTACTTTTAAGGACCAGATAACTGCCCTTATCTCTAATTTTCTAATACATAATTGCCACTTTGAACTCTCACAGAAGCCATGCCGCCTTTAATATTTCGGGACTTTTACTTTGTTACCCAGCCTATGGTGGGCAACAAAGTAAATAAGGTCGCATGTGGCAAGATTTTACTTGGTTACCCACCGTTTGTTTATATTATTGTTTTGTCATTTTTTTTTAAATTAATTGACAATCTTAACTGGGGGATGTTCAAATATTCCTTTGGGACAAAGGAATATCACACTCATGTACATAAAATTGACAATATTCGTTAGTCTAACTATCTAGTAAGGCAAAGTGACCTTTAATCCAATAAGTTTTCAACAAAAGAATGTTCACTTGGATTTAATAATAAATAAATACATTCGGGTGGATAACAAAGTAAAAGAGTGCCAATATTTCATACTAAATTCAAATAACTGGACAAAAGATTTACGTTTCCTTATTTATACAAAATATTTTTTCTTTATTTAAACTGACACTGTATTAAATACAATTCAAATAAAATTTTAAATTCGTCTTATCAATTAATTTATAACTCTGAAAAAATCGACAGTAAATAGCACGACAACATATATACACTGAATCTTTAAAAAATATTTAGGTATTTAAAATAATGTAGGATTCACATTCATGTAAAAAGTTTTTTTTTTTTAATTATTAGCTACACTCACACAATTACATCTTTCATGGTTTACAATAAGATTTATCGTACTCACCTCCAAATTGGATCTGATCTTCTTATATGATAAACTGACATTTAATAAAAAACGAATTAATATTAAAAAAATAATGTCAAAAATATCTAGTTAAGGATTATAATTAATTGCATACAAACATTAAAAAAAAACTTCATAAAATAATTGGAGTTAAAAAAAATTGATTTCCCCTGATTGTCCATATTCAAATAATTCTTTGATGTAACATTTGTTTTTTTTTTATCTTTTTCTGCATTGAGATAATTTAGTTTTTAGAAATATTTTCATGTTAATATATTGCCCAGTAGATGTTACCTTTTTTGTCAGTAATTTTTTTTTCTCTCTTCTTACCTATTCTAATGTATAAATTAAAAAAAAAAAATAATAATAATAATAAAAAAAGGAGTCAACCAAAAAAACAAAATATAAAATATAAAAAAATAAACAAATGTACATATTTTTTATTGGCACACCTTATTTTATAAAGTGACATTTAATGTTATAAGATATAATGGTTTTGAATAGCATTTTTAATATGTTGATGAAAATTATTCTAATTTTTTATAAAGAGTTCATTTTTAAAATATATCTGTCACTTTTTTTCTTTAATTTCTCATTATAACAAATGGACAAATATATTAAATTGTTATAGACATGATTAGTAAATATAAATTTATTTTTCTTAAAAAATATAATTTATTTCCTTCTATTACATCTGAAGTGTGCCTTATATCAAAACTTAAATTAAATTAATATTATTTAATATGGATTAATAAATTGAATAGTGATTTGGGCTGATAATAGATTTGATGTGGTTATATTAAATAATATCATCACAATAAGTCAAGAAGATGTTTTGGGATATATAAATAACTATGCGGCAATACAAAATGTAATTAAAATAATCTAGATTTCTGCTGGGTGTTTAATCAGCTACATGTTGTATAATTAGCCAAGTGTTATTTAATTAGCCACGTGTAGTTTAATTAGCAACATGTTGTTTAATTTGCCCCGTGGAGTTTAATTTGCCACATGTTATTTAATTAGCGACGTGTCGTTTAATTAGCAATGTGTTGTTTAATTTGCCCTATGGTGTTTAATTTGCCACGTGTCGTTTAATTAGCAATGTGTTGTTTAATTAGCAACGTGTTCTTTAATTTGCCACGTGGTGTTTAATTTGACACATATTCTATAATTATAATTAGCCAAGTGTCATTTAAATAGCAACATATTGTATAATTAGCCACTTGTTGTTTCATTAGCCAGCTATGAATGTGTATTTTCATTTAAATTTTTTATTTTTCTTCAATAATGATGTTATTTATTTAAATTACTCTATTGCTAAATAATTAATTATTTTGAATAAGTGTTGTTTTTTCACACAATAAATTTAATTTAACCATTCTACATATTTTTCTATATTAAAAAAAAAGGTCACATATTAATGCTCAAGTTCAGTGAGAGACTTATTTTATAATAGCCACAAATAAATTGAACTTAACTCCAGTCAGAATATTATCAGCCCAATTATTATTAATTTATTTAATTACTTTGTTTCAAGTTCAAACTAAAAAATAAAAATTACAAATGTACATCTAATAAATAAATTATTAGCTGAATAAAATAACAAATATATAAATATGTATATATATAACAAAATGAAAAAAATAACAATGTCAGTTTTTCATAGAAAACACACTGATAAGTAACCTATTTCCATTGAACAAACACTGATTATTATTTTAAATATATTTATATATTTTTTTTTATTAATACATATATTACATTATCATATCACAACAAAATTGCATTTTTTTTTTTTCAAAAAAGATAGC
>KZ651103.1:608181-621140 GCA_001010745.2 Gerris buenoi
TTATTTTGTTTTATCATTTTTTTCCCATTAATTAACATTTATTTATTTTTTATTTTTTTTAATCAAATAACAATATTTTTTTTAAATTTTATTTTGTTTTAAATAATTGATTCAATACCAAATTCAATCTATCACATATAAGTTTCCCATAAATACAATTTATTTAATATCACAATTCCACCCTACTAAACATAAAAAATTTATTTATATCTTTCCTTTTTTTCTTTAAATTTATTTTTAATCGAAATATTTCTTTTCATAATGCAATTTTTACTGCATTTTTTTTCTTTTTATCTCTTTTATTTTATTTCTCTAACTTTATTTATATTCCTTTTTTTTGAATATTTTTTTACCCCCAAAAATATTTAAGTAATAAGAAATAAATAATAACACACATACATTCAAATACATATATATCATAGATTTATATATTTTTTTTCTTTTATTTTATTGGCAGAAATTCACAAGTACTAACATTTGCTGTAGTAGTAGTAGTAGTCTAGTACTTCCTACTAGAACGGGTAGGATGAACCACTTGTTCTAACCTTGAAATTAGGCCATCACTTAAGCCTTTTTTTACGCCCCGCCCAGAGAATTCCAGCCACTTCACACATCATACATATGTACATTGTACCGCGGAAGCGAGTATGATGTGATCAATAGTGAGCCATATAAATCATAGCGTCACAGCGAGGAATCGAACCCCATCTCATTCTGCTCATGATTCAGTGATGGCCGAGCAGACGTGGTTTAACCCACATGGCCACCCTGGCTCTCTAACATTTGAAGTAAATCTTTATAGCGAAATTTGATAACAAATCACATGAAAAGGGAGGTTTTGAAATTTCAGAATTGACCCCTTGACTACTTTCAACAGTAGTGTCAGATGTTAGTAACTTCCAACGTAAGTTAGGGTATTACTATATTGTGGTTGGACAAATGAAACTTGAGTGTTTTATTCAAGTGTTAATTATTAAAAATAAGTTGTATAAGTATGCTAATAAATAAAACACATAAAATTGTATGTGTTATGATAAAAAGGTAATTTATACATCGCTTGAAATGATTTTATTACATATTTATATTACATATGGATATATAATCTGTAGCGGATGTTAATAGGGGTTTTTAATTAAAAATTAATTAAATAATAGAGAAATGAGTAAAATCTAGGTTTTGGGGAATAGCATTTGTTTAATTTTATCCCAGAAAAATCAGGATTAGCTTTAGGAGCAATCTTTTAATTTCTTTTTTTGTGAGTAATTGGTGTTTTAAGTCAATTGCCTCTAGTATAATTAATGTAAATGTCCATTAAAAGATAGTCTGAAAAAGAAATAAAACTTGTTAGGGAATAAAAGTGGGATTTATGTCATACTACCATCACAACTGAACAACTGTAAAAAATAAACAGCTTGGTTTTCCGGTGAAATCCGTGTCACGAAGGGGATGAAGTCCAACTTCATCCCCTTGACGTGGGTTTCACCGGAAAACCAAGCTGTTTATTACGAGTCTACCCGCGGAAGCCTTCGCACCAAGTTAACTGTAAAAAAAATATACTTATTTGCTTTTATCAATCTATGTATATATGTACACATTCACACAAAAAATAAATAAAATTAAAGTATTACTAAGTCAGATATTCTCTTTTTTTTTATTTAATTATAATTATTTGACAAATAAATGTTTGAAAAAGGTGGATTTGCATTTAGCCTGGAAGCAGAATTATGATGAATATATATTTTTTTAAAATATTAAATTTTAAATCGCTGTGATTATTATTTTTTTTATTTTTTAAATTAACAAACAAATATTTTATTTTTAAGGGATTTATAATTGATTTTTAACATTATATCATGATTATTTTATCAATTTTTTTTTTAGATTACTACAAATAGATGTAAAAAATATTCCAGATGAAAACATCGGTGAAGCTAAATTATATTGGGAATTAAGGATATTTATTTTAATATTAAGAGAGCCTTTCTTTAGCCAGTTGAATGAAATCCACCTTCATCTAATTATGACACGGGGCTGAAAACTTTGAGAGCTGTTTTTTTTTGACGAAATATCATACAAAATTTACAAATCATTTGCCGATCTTTCCAATCATTCCTCTCTCGCCAAATATATTTAAAAAATATTTGAAGAAACGATAAAAAAAAAGTTTATTTATTTATTTTTTTTTTTAACAATAAAAATTTTCTTTTTTTACAAACACAAAATAAAAAGTTTAGAGAAATTCTTTGCACGCAGCCTTTTTTCTAATATCACATAATTTATCACACAATAACAAGTGACTTCAATCTATTCCATAACTCACCCAATTTTTTCCTCTTTAATTTTTTTTTTTTTCTACAAAATAAATTTACATTTCATATCGTTCGTATGACATTTGAGTTTAATTAGTTATAATAATTCTTTTTTATTTATTTAGTTTTCTTTAATATATATATTTTTTAATGATGCTAGGAGAATTAGCTAAGGTGGAGGGCAGCATAGAAATGAGAAATGTGTTTCTCTTTTCTCTTACATTTTTTTTTTATTTATTTTTATTTACCTATCTAAAATTAAATTTATGTAAGTACCTAAAAATCAAAAAATTACACTTATAATCTTCGATAAAAAGGATTCTTTTTTAAACATTTAATCCATTTATTTCTTATGGTGGTACACCCATAAGGGGATTGAAAGCAGGGTGTTGATTTTGCCGCCTTGCGCGGCTTCGGTTGGGCTAATTGTGGTGAATATGCGTGGTCAGATGCTTGGACAGATAATCAGCTCGTGCGAAACACTTGCCACACATTTCACAGTGGTACGGCCTCTCTCCAGTGTGGATACGGAGATGCCTTGTCAGATCAGATTTGCCACCGAAAGCACGCCCACAAAAAAGGCAGGCAAATGGGCGCTCACCAGTATGTTTTCTCACGTGCAACTAAAAAATAAAGAGGATATTTTACAATTCACATCTTCTCTTATATTAAAGTAATTAATAATACAGTAGAACCTCGATAAGAAGTACCTCAAGGGGATTAGGCAAGCAGTCTTGTTATCGAGGTGCTCCTTTAGTTGAGGGTCGTGTTATCAAAGTTATTTTGGCTATCAGTCGTGTTATAGAGGTTAATGGAATGTTGGGAGTGGGGTGGGGTTTTCAAGTCTAGACTTGTTCAAGGTCAACCCATTCCTGTATAGTCACGTTATAGAGGTTGACTTCTCAAAACGACTTGTTATAGAGGTTCTGAGTTACGTTGTGAATTGGTAAAAATCCGTGTTATTGAGGTTGTTTGGATAATAATAGTCGCGTTATAGAGGTTAATTTAACATTATGTGTTATGGCAATCTCAAGGGAATTTGAAAATTACACTCGTAATTGAGGTTTTCGTGTTATTGAGGGTCGTGTAAGCTAGGTTCTACTGTATAATATTTGTAATACAAATTTTAAATACCGTAAAAAAATCTTGTATATAATACTCACAATTATTTACCTCATTGTTTCTTTTTACAATAAATACTTAATATAATAACAATAATACTATTATTAACATTAGTAACTATTAACAATAAAAAATGGAAGCTTGTCCACAATGCACCCAAGTATAAAATAATTCCAAAATTTTGGGAGTAAATTACATGTATACAAATTTTTTTTTTCTGAAAATTTCAACCCTAAATCCAGCCAGATATTATAAGCGAGTTCTTATTATATTCGAGATTTTAGGGTAACTAAAAATGTGAATAAAAACACCTTACATCATTGAGAGAAAGAGATGGCAAAGGAAATAGGAATTTAGCATTAGAAAAGAAATGTTACAGTATGGATCTTTGGACCTATCCAAAACAAGTTTTTACAATGGAGTTTATCTACAGTCAGATTATCTAAAGTTTTGACTTTTGACCCTCAGATTGGCCAACCTAAATGATGAAAAAAATAAAGCCACTAGGCCTGTAGAAGGGGTAGGGCCAGTGAAATTTTTGTTTGCCTAGTTGGCTCAACCTTCAAGAATTCAAAATCCTAACTTCTCATTGGCTCCCCACGGATTTTCCCGTACTGTCAAAAGTCAAAACTTTAGATAATCTGACTGTAGCCCCTTATATTACTCCTTTTTTTATCCCTACAAATATTTTCTTCTCTTTTCTCCCGACAAACACTATAGCAATGCTTGAAAAGATAACACCCACTTCCAGCCAAATAGGAGGAACTTAAGTAAGTGTCCTCTAAATCATTTTGAGGATTTTTAAAGAAAAAATCAATGAAATATTGTAAATATAAATGAACGTGGATACAACATACCTTAAGGTTTTCCTTAGACCGGACACATTTGCCGCAAAATGGGCAAGCAAATGATCGGGGTGTTCTCTGTCTAGAAGCAAGAAGACCCAGGAGACTTGCCTGGTTCTCACCAGGTCCATCAGCAGAGTCGATAGTATCATCCTGGTCAGATTGACCATCGACTCTTCTACTGGTGCTTTCGGCTCTGCTGCTGCTACTCTCAGCTCTGCTTGCTGCACGACCGCTGTCAGCACCCACCTCGACTGAACTGCTCACTTCAGATTCTTCTTTAGGACGTCCACCCTGGAGTCGTTCTAGAGTGTGATTGAGCCTGTGTTTCTTGAAAGATTTAAGATACCTAAAAAAAATTTAGTTTAATAATAAATTAAAATGTTTAATTTGATTAGATTTCAAGTTAGACAATATGAATGCTGGATGTGGTTATAGGGTAACATATTATTTCTCTAGGAATTATAATAGGAACTAGTTTTAATAATTTAATGAAGATCATTTGAAGCCTACTATGGTCCTCTTTTATGTTTTTATTAACAGATGATGGTCGTTAGTTACCAGATATTTAATAATGATATCTGATTCAATGATATTTAATGAAGGCAAGAAAAAATATATTTCATATCTTCAATCGTTACAGTGTGGTCTTCAGGATGGTATTTAAAAAAAAAAAAATAATAATAATAATAAAATAAACTATTTAAGACATAGCTTAGTCAAACCCTAAAGAATAAGGCATGTCTTTTTTTAAAGTGATTTTTGTAGAGTAGCTTAACTTTGATGAAACACCGAGAATTTAGCATAATTTTTACTACATTCGCCTTTTTTTTGCTTCTTTTTTTTTAATGAGAATGGTTTTCATTATGATATCACTACAAACACTGTTGCATAAAATGTCTGCAAGTTAAGATAACCTAGGATGTGGGTAAAATAAAAATGTTAGGCTATCTAATGGTGGACAAAGATAAAAAAAAAAGAGCACTCCTGCAATTGAGGACCAATGAATTGAAGTGGAAAAAAAATCAATTTTGATGACATTAAGCTATTCTATCCTTGTCACGAAGGGGTTGAAGTTCAAAATATTGCTTCTACTACTTTAAGCATCTTCAGGAGTGTGGTGCATCATGATGTTTACTTAAAGCAATAACAAGACATACTGACGACTAGAGTGAAGGATGGCTTACACCTTTGTGATGCAGATTTCACCGGAAAATCAAGCTGTTTAGGACGATTCTACCCATGGAAGCCAACGCACCAAGTAAGCTTAACTTTGGTGAAATTTGAATCGGATTTCCAGATAAACCAGTTTTGCACCACTTTTTAAATAATAGTTTCCCGCTTACGAAAAAACATTTTTGAAACCTCAAGTTTTACTCTGCAATCATTGTGTGTAACCATAAACATTTTTGTTACATCGTCTTTTGCAGTAAAAACCAGCTTAAAATGTAAATAGGTAGTAGAAGGGATATTACAATGCCTTGGAAGTGTTATTTTCAAAATGTATGACTACATGGTACAAAAGACATTTGGATAGTTTATTACTGATTTTTTGTTATAGGCAATATGATAAAAAGCATTTATTTTCGGTACATGCTAGCAACACATCTGACCTGATTTATAACAACAGTATAATGTCATGAAAAGAGTTCTAACCTGAACTGCATGCCGCAGACATCACAAGTGAATAGTTTATCCGCAGGCAAGCGAGCTCTATGATTCTGCTCTCGGTGCTTAAGATACGCTGATCTGTAGCGGTAACTCTGACCACACTGTTCACATCTGAATGGTTTCTCTGTTTCGCCACTCCTAGAAACATATCAAGGACGATCACTTTTAGTTTCATAAACCATTTCAGATGTAAATAAAACCCAAATACAAATTTAACATCAGAAATGAAACACACATATTGTTGAATTCTAGAGAATATTGTATATACAAATTCAATTAGATTCTATTTTTGTACTTTGAAATCTTTATTTTGTATTAAAATAAATAAATAAAAAGTCTTAAAATAAATCTTTTATTTTGTCCTGTAATGACCTAATAAGCTGTCGAACGGGACTAAAAACCCAAAAGAAATAAATAAGGTGGTAATTATTCTAAAAAAAAACTTATCGCATCGCTGCCACCATGTTATGTTAGGGTTATAATATAAAAGCACATAAACATGAATCAAGAGGTGTGTAACGTATAATTCTAGAAACTATAAAGACACAGAACAGAAGCAACAGCACATACACCCAGGCTCAATACAATGATGAACGATGCAATGCCCGCATTGCATCGTTCACTGTTGTATTGTAGCATCACAACATGTAATACTAGAACAGTTGATTTGATGCATCGCTCTCTTTGCATTTGTTGACGCTTTTAATTATTTGAGGATTAAGAAATGGTTGTGTTGTGTATTGAAAAATCATCAACCTCCGTGGTGCAATGGTTAGCACTTATGTCTGCTGAATCAAAGGTTGGTGAATCGAGATTAGTCTTAATGAAAGATTTTCTACAGGTATATCAACTGCCGACTTAAGCCGGCAACTTCAAATCACAAACTTTGTTACATGCAATTTCATTGATCAATCAATTTACTCTACAGCGCCTAAAGAAGTTTCACTCCAAAAATCATTGAGAATATATTGATGAAATATTCTATTTTTGACTTTTATAATTTATGAAAAAATGAAGTTATTCTATCATATTTATTTACACTAACTTTTACTAAAAATAGCTTTTTTCCTTGTGTGAACATTAAATGCCTAGGGTAGTATAATATATAATATATTAAGAATTTAAGATAAACTATTAAAATATTAAAGCTTAATAATAAGTAAATTGATTGATATTAGTACCTGCCAAAAACACATCAATTCTTGATTTTCAGAAGATATTTTAAAAATCAAATTATAATTATTATTAACACTAGGAGACATGATAGAGAAAAATATACTCCAGCGCCGGGACTTGAACCATGGGCCTCTACATTTCCAGTGTAGCGCTCTACCAACTGTCTGATTTTCTCTGCCCTAACTGATAACTAGTCCCATATCCAATATTTCTACAAGTATAGCAAGTCAATATTTATGACATTTTAAATGTTATTTTAAAACTTTAACTGTTATTTTATGACAATTAAATGTTAACGAAAAATAAAGTTACCTATGAGGAGATACAGGTGATACTGGTTGACCAGGATGTTGCAGTGACGAGTGCTGGTCAAGTAACCATGGTGATGGAAATGCAGCAAGACATAACGAACATCTTACTGCTAGCTGATCTAAACCTGCTCCTAGTAACCTGAGCAGTCCTTCTCCGTAGAGCCATGGGCCTAGAGCAGGGCTCCCTGCTGGGCCAGCAGCTGGATCATCTCCTTCTACGATGCACACCTCCTGACAAAACAAGATTATCAACCATCAGTAGGTTTATTTCAGACCTGGGCCGTTTCAGATGCATCACAGAAGCCTATGGAAAGGAGCATATTAAGTAAAACGCAGTGATAGAGTAAAAAAAAAAGAAATACTTCTTGCACACGAGTCCGCAGAGACAGTGAGACACTTTCATGTCTTCGCTCTGTGTAAGCTACCGACATAAAATAATGTCCCCAGGTTTTCTACGCGGTGTTAGAAGATTGTCTACCAGCCCAGTCATCACAGTAATATATTTGCTTAGAAAATTATAAAATCTAGAACATAATCTGAGTATTATTTTAATTTAAGAAGGTTGGTTTGATTTTTGCAACATAACTATTTTTTTAATTCAAATAAATAAATAATATATGTTAAATAGGTAGGGTATTCAGTTACTTATTTATCATATTCAAAAATATTATATCAATAATTGGCAATATGAAATATGTATTAATAATAATGTAGTACATAAAATGGAATATGCTTTAAAATATTACAAAAAAGCGTATATAATAGAAGCGATCTAATTATTATTAATTTCGTAAAAGATAAATTAGTTATCTTTAGGATGAGTCTTTATGGTTCATAATAATTAAAGAGGACTAGAAAGTTAAAGAGTGCGTGTTTAAAGATGTAGAGGAGCAAATGTAGTAGTAGAAGTAGACTCCCGAGTAAGTAGTAGAACGCCCCATGATTCCCGAGTGAGATTCGACTGAGAAGTGCAGTAGGGCAATGATGGTGTATTATAGTCCTTGGCGGTAAGGGTATGCCGATAGAGTGCAGAGAGTTGATAGCACACCTCCTATAGTTCCCTAACTCCCTGATAACGTATAAATCTTTTTGACTTTCTTCGACCCTAGGAAGTGTGGTAGATGGAGACCCTACAGTTTAAGACAGACTGTGCACACCTCCTTTCTAACTTCCATCTTTCTAACTCCTTGATAAAACGAGTAAAGCTTTTTAGTAACACTTTTCGAGTTATGTAGCACTGCCTAAACATGAAAATGTCAAAAACAGAGATTACGAGAGTGGTCTGGACGTGTTGCCAGAATGGATGAGCAGAGATGGGCTCAGCGAATTACGGAATGGTATCCAAGAGATGGATCAAGAAAGAGAGGAAGACCAGGGAGAAAGTGGAGAGACGATATCACAACTTTCTGTGGAATGTTGAGGCATCGGTCTGCTCAAGACAGAAGAGCGTGGTCTCGATTGGGAGAAGCTTATGCCCTTGAGTTGAATGAAGTTTTTATAGAAATGTTACTCTTGTTTTAAAAATCAAAGGCTAATTATTATTATGTTTATTTTAGANTTAAAGAGGACTAGAAAGTTAAAGAGTGCGTGTTTAAAGATGTAGAGGAGCAAATGTAGTAGTAGAAGTAGACTCCCGAGTAAGTAGTAGAACGCCCCATGATTCCCGAGTGAGATTCGACTAAGAAGTGCAGTAGGGCAATGATGGTGTATTATAGTCCTTGGCGGTAAGGGTATGCCGATAGAGTGCAGAGAGTTGATAGCACACCTCCTATAGTTCCCTAACTCCCTGATAACGTATAAATCTTTTTGACTTTCTTCGACCCTAGGAAGTGTGGTAGATGGAGACCCTACAGTTTAAGACAGACTGTGCACACCTCCTTTCTAACTTCCATCTTTCTAACTCCTTGATAAAACGAGTAAAGCTTTTTAGTAACACTTTTCGAGTTATGTAGCACTGCCTAAACATGAAAATGTCAAAAACAGAGATTACGAGAGTGGTCTGGACGTGTTGCCAGAATGGATGAGCAGAGATGGGCTCAGCGAATTACGGAATGGTATCCAAGAGATGGATCAAGAAAGAGAGGAAGACCAGGGAGAAAGTGGAGAGACGATATCACAACTTTCTGTGGAATGTTGAGGCATCGGTCTGCTCAAGACAGAAGAGCGTGGTCTCGATTGGGAGAAGCTTATGCCCTTGAGTTGAATGAAGTTTTTATAGAAATGTTACTCTTGTTTTAAAAATCAAAGGCTAATTATTATTATGTTTATTTTAGAAATTAAATGTGCTTTTTCTAATAAGAAGTAATCAGTTTCAAAATAAACTATTGAACCACGGATACTTGAGTTTGTTTATTCACAACAGCCAAATCCTAGTAGCTTAGTAGTTGACAATGCAGTGTAAACAAATTTGATACCCTTGTGTAGGACATTTTTCTCTTTATTTCTCCTTTATATTTTTAGAAATGCATTACATCCTCACTATAACGGACGCTTCTAAAGAGGACAAAACAATACGAGTTTTTCTATGAAATTCCACAATTTGCCGCCCGACCCAAAACCCTGCATCCAACTCTTGTTTTGTTAAAATTTGTCAAAAATTGCTTATTAAACCTATGTTTAAAGCCATCTTTTATTTATTTACCATTTTATATTTGCTGTGCAATAAACACTTTTCATAAGTATCTACATTACTTTCATTGATGAACACCCTTTAGCATTATTATTTGAAATAATCATTTTTTATACAACGGACTTTTTAATTCATTATCGCCAACAACCTTCAGCCCCAATAAGCCCTTTGTCCGATGGGATGCCTTCAAAAGCTAAAAACAAAAGGACAGTCAGTGTAAAAACCATGTCAGGGACAAAAAAATCATGATCACCCTATGTAAACTCAACACTAGAAAAAAGAATAACACATGTAAGGTGAATGCATGTGAAGGTGATAGTGGTAAAGCTAGTTAAAGTGTTATTAAAAGAGTAGTAAATCTAATAAAATTTCATTACCGTCTTCAGTTCTCATATTAAAATCTCCCTCTTGTTGGAACCTGTATAAAAAAAGACTGTCTCCAATCTGGTATTCGAACGAACTTATCAAGTCTTATTTTTGTAAAAAAAATAACAAACATTTAACCTTTAGTAGCATTACATTTTGAATTATTAGTCCAGGATATAGCGTGCAAAAAAGTGTCGGAATAACATCTAGCTAGAATTTTGTATATAAGTTAATCTTTTAATGCCTTTTAAAAATATATGTGGTCAGCTAAGTTTGTCTGCAGGACATAGCAAGCCCGTGGAGAGCTGTAATGTTGCTCCAATCGTGGTGGAAAAGGTGATTTTCATGATCCTGAGCACGAAATTAGTTTTGAGAGAGTAGCTCATGACAAGAGTTACTTGCAACTCGAGATAAGTTTCTAATTATATTCTTTTTTTCATCTCTTTTATTTAAATTAGTTTTGTTTTATTAGATATTTATAGTAATATTATATTACCTAACCTATATAAAGTTATAATGATGTTTCAAGTATGTCTATGCTGAGGTGAAATATAGCCCTTATAGTATAGACCTTTTTATATAACAGCCCTTTAACGGCACACAACAAAACTGCGAATCAACTATTAAAGGGACAGATAATAGTATATTACACGTTTATTGCGGAAAGTAGCATTTAAGCATGTAAGTGTGGAGTTTGCAACCGAGTGACAGCGAGGGTAGTAAAACCACACGAGCAATGCAAATGCCGTCGCACGAGTTACGTCCTGTACTTTATCTACGGTTGTTAGATTTTAATAATAAATACAGAAAAAAATAAACTTCCTGTATGTAAGTTTGTACTTCTCTTTTGATAAAGATGATATTAATTTATTAGTTGCCCAAAAATTCAAGAAGAATGTTTGTTTTTGTGGCCATTGACTTCCCCCGAATTTCATGTCCTGTGAAATATACTTATTACTTTGCCTTACCTTACCGTTTTCATCCCAAAAATCCAAAACGGAAATTTCAATGGAATTATCCATTTTGGGTGTTTTTAAGACCATTTGAATGGGTTTTAGTGTCTGTCTGTGTTCCGCACAACTCCTACAGTTTTTGAGCTAGAGAGTTGAAATTCGGTACAAAAAACAGTTATTACATATCTCTGTATGGGAGGTAAAGGGCACTATGTGCCAAATTTAAATTTTTCGGGAGAGCTACTTTAATGATTTTTTTACTTATTTAACCTCCCCAGCATGTTGGTTCATAGTGACTTTTCTAACTGGCTAAATCCGTGAGATTTAGTTTAAGGACATCATATACTTGTACCTCTAAAAAAAAGGGGGGGGAATGAATAGGCAACTGTTAAAACCTCAATTTCGTAAAAAATGGAGATAGCGCCCTTTACCTCCCATACACAAATATGTTGCTTCACCCTGGAAAATCTTAAATTTGTGACATCATTAACCAAATTTGCTGTGTTAGCAAAACTTTCGAAAAATTATTTTAAAATTCGAAAAATAAAATGCTGTTATCATTGAAATTTGTCCTTTTAACAAGTTTAAGAGAAAAAGAACTAACAACTAAAGAAAAATTTAAAAAAAAAGATTGAAAAGCATTCATTATAATAATGTGTTGTTATGTGTTGTGTGTGTTCTTCTTGTAATTTATTTTATAGCACCAAATTTATTCTACAATACTTATCATTAACTATTTTATATTAATGGCATTATGAACTAACTACTAATTAATTTATTATTAATAATAGTAAATTTTAAAAATTAAATAAAAGAATAATATTATCTTTTTATTTAATTCAATCAAATTAACAACTTACCTTTACTCAATTATCAAATCTAAAGATAATCAAATTGAATTATTATTTCAATACGAATATTAATAAAAAAAAATATGAAGATAATACAAAATAAAACAAACAAAACATGAATTTTTAAGAATATATTTTTGTTTTGTAGTATAATTATGTACAAAAGAAACAAATTTTATTCCATCTAAAGATAAACCTTTTTTTCTTAAATAAAGTCCATTTCTTCCTATTTTATTAATTTATTTAATTTTTACTTAAAATTAATTAATTTTATATTTTTTCTCTCGTGCATTTATTTTTATTATAATCTTATTTTATTTTTAACAATTACACAAGACAAATTAAGATAGTCATCACAAACCATCACAGATACCCTGCGATAGTCATACTACCGCTTTTTTTGCATTTTATTTTATTTTTTTTTTTCCGTACAGAATATTATTTTCCACATTCAATTCACATTGTTTTTCGATCATATCAATTTTGTTAATATATAAAAATACAAAAAAAAGGATTTTTTTTTTCGTTCCCTTCTTTCATTGATTAAAGGCAATACACAGCCCGGCTTTTTTTTCTCTGTGCTAAAAATATGGGTTTTTTTTTATTATTTTAAAATCGGCAATCGCAGTGACTTTTTTTAAATTGATTTATTTCTTTTTGGAAAAATATTTCTGCTATTACCTTATTTGCCATGTTTACAATTATAACCAATATATATATATATAT
>KZ651103.1:645460-686722 GCA_001010745.2 Gerris buenoi
ATTATTTTTAAAAATTTCTTTTTTTATATATGTTTTATTAATATATAATATATATAAAAAAATAAATCCCATCCCCCAAAAAAAGACAACACATAATTATTAAATTACACATAACCGAAGATAAAAAAAAAGTATTATTATTGGCGCCATCAAAGATAAAATAATTAAGATTAAAAAAACGCACAATAAAAAATTGGCCAAAAATGTAGGTCAACTTCTTTTCAGCAAGGCACAAGTAAAAAAGAAACATTTAATAATCACAATTAAAAATTGCATGCTCATAAATAACATAGGGTAGGGGTAATCTAGATATCTAATTCGTATTTAGCTCAATTTTATTTTTTTATAAATAACTTAAAAGTTAATATTGCATTAAGTAATATAACACTGTCTATTCACAGTTTGTTCACTAATGAACATCTACGAATAACTAAAATGAATTTACACCCTTATAAATTTCAAAATTGTTTGGTATTTTTTGCAATATTTTGAGTGTTTATAGCTTGTATTAAACTTTTATTATACCATATAAACTCAGAATTGTTTTAAAGAAGATATTGAAAATTAGTTTCACTAAGCCATGTTAAAAATTAAAATTGATATACCAATTTATTAAGTTAATCGTACTAAGAGTGAGTTATAAACAATATTATTTATATTAATAACTATAATTCATTAAAGTATTAATTTAATACTTATTCATATTTAGTAGATAATAAACATTCTGTTAATGCGATCAAAACTGTCTGTTAAAGTAAGTAGTGACTTAATTATTTGGTGTTTTATAATTGCAAAAAAAGGATATTAAGGAAAAAAGGATTTAAGGTAATTAATAACAATTATTACAAATATAATGACAAAAAAAAGCACAAATATACTAAACATTTAAGATTATTGAGAGAGAAAAAAAGCAAATAATTATAAAATTAAAAAAATTAAAAATAAATTCCTGAATCCAGAATTGTAATGAGTTGAAGTACACAGTAAACTAACCATGCAGAAACATGCGTAAAAAAACAATATTCGTGCTTATTATTTAAAAAATAATAATTATTAATTTATATTTTATAATAACAATAAAAGTTACGACAATTTTAAGGCAATAGATTTATTCGGAATGAACGGAGCCCAGAGATGAGTTCTACAAATAATGTAGAATGTTAGATGTTTTAACTGAGATACGGTGGAACTTTAAAAATACTGAATGGAACGAATCAGTTAACTGAAAATGGGTAACTTTGCTCAAATAAGTAAGTATAGAGTCTGATGGGAAGACTTCCACAATAGTAAATCTAAATTTGGTGGATATTGTGTCTGAAATACTTCAAAACAATTTTCAGGGACCATTCTCAAGCCCTTAGCAACTGAAATTTTTAACTCTGTGCCTAATGACTCACAATTTGAGCAAATTATAATCTATTTTACAAAATATTACTATTAGATAATAAAATAATTTTTGATAGTAGTTTTAAAAATAATAGTTATTGTGTATTAACAAGTATTGATGGTACTTTTTTTCTAATCTAATGTATGTAACAAGTACTTCAGTAATAGGATTAAAAATTGATGTAATTTGGTATCATAGAAGTTATTATTCTTGTCACGGTAAGATAGAAGAGGCCTCGAATATGTAAGTAAGATTCTATCTATATAAGATTCCTATTTGCGATAGCAATTGTCACTGAACTAATACAGTAGAGTCCCGCTAATCCGAATTAATTGGGACCGAACCCAGTTCGGATTAGCGAAAATTCGGATTAGGCGGATTTTTGTAAATTAACATAGGAAAATCTAACAATTTCTGATTGGAAAACAAATAGAAGTAAGATTGAGATGTTTTGCGCTACCTCAAGTGAAAAGACCGTTGAAAAACGTAGTAAGACGACTGTTTCATCTAACGATAAATTAGACGAAGCGCTTTTTCTATGGTTTTCTCAAGAAAGACAGAAAGAATCCCTATCACTGGCCCTCTAATCCGAAAAAGAAAAAGCCTCTAATAAGAAAAAGCTCTTTAATTAAACAACCTCCTCAACCAAGGATGGTGACACATCATTTAGTGCAAAAACCTGTTCAGATTAGGCGGATTTTCGGATTAGCGAAACTCTACTGTATAGCCTAAATTTTTTAACTTAAAACTTCTTAAATTAATTTGATCAACTTAATGGTATTGAAATGGAAAATATGAGAACAACTCATTCAATTTAACTAATTTAATCAAAGTAATATACACTTTAACAACAAAATTATAAATAAATAAACAGAAACTGGTTTTTCCAATTTTTTTTTACAACCAAACGTATATAAATCTCTTCTTCGTATCTCTTCCTCCTATGACGTTATTTAACTTCATGAAAAGTTACATTGGGAGCAGAAGTAAAATAATAAATAAAATGGGGGAAAAAATATATTTATAATAATTTGTTTTGCTGACCATTTTTCATATCATAAATAAATTATTTCAATGAGATAAGACAATTTAAATATATTGAATTTTAAATTATAGGATTTTCTAGATTAGAGATACTTTAAATGTACATATTTAAATAAATAATGAAAGAATAAGTAAACAAAATAATATAGTTTTTCCCAGATATTAAATTTAAAAAAAATAAATAAATAAAGTGAATCCTAATTAAATACTGTACACCACCCATTTTTAAAATGCTACTTAATAAAATTATTTTATTTTATACTTAAGAGATAATCAAAAAGAAGTATTATTGAGTCGAATGTAATTAATTTCAATTATACAATTGAAATCTTTTTATTATTTTAAAACTAAGATTTAACAGATAAATAAATAACAATAATGATAATAAAATAAATAAAAATTTCAAAAAAATAAATAAATAAACAAAAATAATTTTAGATAACTACTGACTACAATTCAAAATAAATATTGAAAAAAAGGAAAGTTATTAGATAAAGCTATAATATAATTATAAAAATATAAATAAAAAAATTATTTAATAATAAAAATAGTAATAACATTAAGATATATAAGCAGAATTAAAGGATAAAAATAAATACATTAAAAATGTAATAATGTACTTACAGGATCCCTTGGAGGGTGTGAATACTCTGAAGATGAGCTCTGGCCTGGAGTGCTACAACTTTTTTCATCGCTACGGTCCCAGTCCACCACTTCCTTCTTCAGTGACTGTAAAATTAAAAAAAAATCATTAAAATAGAGAAAAATAATATTATTTGCAAAGGTACAACCATAAGTAGGAGGAATATTCCCTAAAGTAATGAGAGTGATGTTCAAAAATGGGAGCCAGTGTAACCGAGGTGCTCTAAGCACTCGCCCAGCTGTTGATTCAAGGTCGTGGGTTCGATTCCTCGCCAGATGCTCTGATTGAAATACCTCACTAATGACTACAGCATACCCGCTTCGGCGGTACAATGTACAGGTATGATGTGGGAAGTGGCTGGAACTCTCCACCATGGGGTTAGTAAAATGGGCCCAACATAGCCTGATTTCTAGGTTCCAACAAGTGGTTCGTCCTTCCCGTCCATATACCATTGCCACGTTTTTAATCATCTTCAAAGTAACACTTTGTGAAACGATGCAGTATTCCCAATGGCTTTAACGTTAGTTTTATCGGGGCTTATCTGTTTTATCGGTGAAAGTGACTTTTTGGAAGACTATTGAGAGCACTCATCAGGACTTTGAAAATTCTTAAGCTCAGTCAACACCGTCGACTTGATGTCGGGGGTCTTTGTTGCGGTGTTGAATTGACACTGCTGCAATTCAGCCACACAACAAAGCTAAGTAACATTAAGTCTTGGTATGAATAAGCTGAATCAAAATCTTGTATCATGCTGAATGCACTCTGGAGAATAGGGACTCTGGGAATAGGGAAGTTGCAGCTCTGAATCTCAGTAGCACCGATACAACTCCGCAACATTGAGCCCTAAAATGAAGGTCCTAAGTGGATCTCATCAACTGCTTGTTTATTGAAATAGACTTTCTAGGTAGAGTGATTCCTGGTCTAAATGATTATAACAGTTGATGATATCCCCAAATTCAAATCCCATCTCTAGGGAACCCATTTTGGGGCCATTGAGAACAACCAAAAAGCCTTTCAAAAAGAGGCTTCTATCACTGCTAAGATTAGAGTAGAAACATGGGATGAATTACGGACACCCTCAATAACAAATAATAGAAATATGCGGGGATCGTGAGCTATTTGGTAACTGTATTCATAACTCACCCAAAACTAAGATCCAAATTTTCACATCGAACAGATGATTAAAGTGGCTGACCCCTATTCTATAATAATCAAGCGTTGCGTTGATGGAGATTTAAAATAAAATAATAATAGTTATAAACACAATTTAATCACTAGCGATAACTGCTATCAGAACAAGAGTAGTTAGGCCAACAAAGCTATCCTGAATAGATTCCTCGTTCCTAAAATAGATGTGTAGTCACAACACCAATCACAAGGTGAAACACAATAGGTTATGTAACAAACACTATCTATTATATAGAAATAACTGCGGAAATCTGAGCTGGAACCAATACGGGCTTGAGTTTCTTGTGCGTTTTTAATCGGTCCAATAAGAGAAACAAAGATCGTACATCACTGATCATGGTGTAGGTATGGATTTCCTTGTTATGACATTACGTGTCATGAAAAATACCAACAAAATAACAACAAAACATCTTGATAAAATAGTAGAGATAAATATTCAAAAATTATAAATAAAAATAATTTCAATTACATAGAACTTGGTTATTATAACAATCAAGTTTCTTCATTTTTCTACATAATAATCTTATTTATACATTTTACATTAAGAAATCATTCATTCTTGCATACAAGGATTAAAGCACTGTATTAATTTGACGTTTCAATTTTTCAAGCATAGGACCATACCATTTAGTTCTGATGAATTGTTATGCTCAAGTACTGATAAAGTGAAACATATCCTTCTCTCTCTAGTAATGCTCCACGCACTCATCATTCCACCATGTTTTTTTTAAAGAAATATACACAGCAATTCATCTATCTAATCCATGTCGTATCATCACCCTTTTTCTCTATTATATCAACCATTAGCTGGATAGTCCAGCTGAGTTTAGCCCAATCTTAGCCTTTCTTATTTTGTCTTCTTTTTTCGGTGAATTTTAGTAATTTTTTTGGATAAAATCTCCCCTAGATATTTTTAATCTGATACAATTTCTAACTTTTCTCCTTTAAAGTTCCAACTATAATCCTCAGCCTTGCCGCCTCTCTGAAATACCCATTATCTTTGACTTAGCCATGCTTAATCGAATGTTCCACAAAATTGTTCTAATTCTTGTACAATTTTCCCTAAAATGATTTGAGATATCACTCCAAATTACCAGTTCATCGCAGGACACAGGATAAAGATCCCTGAATATTCTTTCATATTTAATTCCCCTCCAACTAAATCACATTTTTTATATAGATGCCAAACCAGATGGGGCTTAAAGGCTTAACCTGGGTATTCCCTTGGCCTGTGATTTGGCGAGCTTGACTAAAAGTGTGTCAGCTTGAGTCGTGGGAACACAGCTAGATAAGGCTCAACGGTCGCTCGACATTTACTATTAAGGATTCTACAGATCACAAGTCTATGAGCATGAGCCTCCAGGCACAAGAGGCTTACTAAAGCAAAGGCCATGGGAACCCAGCTTATATATCAATAAATTGATAAAGAAAAAATTATCAGTAACAAACCTATTAAACCCTTTGAACTTGTTAAAATTAGTTTTAAACATATAATTAATAAAATAACTTTTATAGTTTTACAGTCGTAACTTTGGTGCATATTTTGAATTGGCCGATGTAAAGCACTTGAAACCATATGCATAGAAAGAGGAAAACTACTCAACCTTTACATTTTACTACTGCAGAAGTTTAATGAGCCCCTTATATTTTTAATATAATAAAACAGTTTGCTATAATTTTGAAAACAATCAGTTGTTCTTAAATTATCATTTAAACAAGTATATAATATTATCTAAGCTGAAAAATCATAAAAAAAAAAAACGTAAATAAAAATATTTCTTATCAAATTTTTTATTCTTGATCAGTCAAGGTACAGTGTGGATGTAAAGTTAATTTATTTATTCTTAAAATACTTAAGTAAAAATTGTTGTGTGCAGAGTTCCAAACTTAAGTCTACCAACTTTACCAACATCTCTTTACTCTTTACTCAACGTTGTCTACCAACATACACAACTATTATATTCCAAACTTAAGCCTAAAAGTTTCACAAAAACCTTATCAAGATTGGTAGATTTTAATAAGGCTAAGTTAACTCGAATATCCCTCTGTTTGATGCCAAACATAACTAGGGAGAAAGTTAAAGGATTATCCTTACAAATGAGAAATGCTAAGATGTCTAAAATATTAATAACATGAAAGTAAAGTAAGATTTAAGCCTATTTCAATTAAGACCCAAGTTTATTTGAAGATTTTCTTGCAACAAATATGCTGAGATGAGCATTGGTTAGGCCATAATTATTTAAGAAGGAGTTAGAAGTTAACAATTATTTTTATATGAAATAAATAAAAAACAGTAGAAAGTTTTATTTCAAACTAAAAACAAAATTAGAAGATAATTTAAGAAATTTAAAGATCACATTCAGAGTCAAAAGGACATCAATAATCAATAAAATATTGAGACCCATCATATCAATTATTTCCATGCAGTTCGTAATCCTCAATCCATTTTATAAACTTTTCTATTTTCATCATATGGATTACCAGGAAAATATAAATAAACTCTAAATCAGGGGTCCCAACGGGGTTCAGGTGGGCCCCTTGGGGGTCAATGGAAGCTTAAAAGGGGTCTATTGGAGGTCATTGATAAATTTAAAAGGTTTAAAAATTGATTATTTCAAGATTCTAAAAGAAAAATTAGCATATCATTCTAAAGCGTAAATTAAATAATTTCTTAAGCCGTCAACTTCTGTAAATAATGCTGGTGTATTAGAAGCCCCTTACAATATTTCTTTGTTAATTGCAAAAGAAGAATATTCACCATAAGTGGAAAAATAATATCGCAAACCAGCAATAAAAGAGATTATAAAAAATGTTAAGAAAATGAACCCTGAACCAGATTTAAAATGTATTCCTCACAGTAATTCCTCCATACAACGTCGTATGGATGAAATGTCAGAAGATGAAAAATCCTTAATTTGTGAATTGCAAAACAGAAAATTTTCTGTGCAGTTGGATGAATCCACTTTTTGTATAAACAGTATTTTAATGTTAAATGTTCGATATTATAGCTCCAAAACATGAATAGGATAAGTAACAACTGACTTCCTGAAGAGCCCTTGAAGCCAGGTGTGAGGGGAAAAGGCCCAGAGGGAGAAAGAGGACAGCCTGGATAGACAACATCACATCCTCCCTGGCTCAAGAGGAATGTCCCTACAACGTGCCCGTGCCTTGTCTATGGACAGGAGAGGGTGAACAACTTTTTGGTTTACCTTAACACTGCAAAGGAGAAGAAGATCCGACTAAGTAAGTAAGTAGCTCCAGATTAAGAGAAATGACAGAAAAATTTCTTCCAACAAACTATTACAAAGGTACACTACAGATGAACATAATACATTTGTTTTGAATTTTTTGACATTTTCATGTTTTGGCTGTGGTACATAACTCGAAAAGTGTTACTAGAAATCGTTACTCGGTGTATCAAGGAGTTAGAAGGATATAGGAGGTGTGCACAGTCTGTCTCCAGCTGTAGGACCTCCCTCTACCACGCTTCCTAGGGCTGAAGAAAGTCGAAAAGATTTATACATTATCAGGTAGTTAGGAAACTATAGGAGGTGTGCTGCTATCAACTCTCTGTTTATTGAAACTCTCTGTTTACACTGAACACTTCAAACAATTATTAAAAGAAAATATGTTATGTAGGCTATAGGGACTATTCAATGATAGGTAATCAAGTCAAATATTAAAAAAAAATATCAATATTACACAATGACCAAATTAATAAAAAACAAAAATTAGAATTTTTTAAAAAATATAGCTCAACTCCACATGGATGTAAAATGAAAAATGAAGTGTAAATGTGGATGTTCATACCAGAGGAGCGTCTTGTACTGGAGGAAGGGATGATGGTCCCGGAGTTGGGTCTAGAGGAGGTTGGGAGTGGTCCGAAGAGGCAGTGTCTTCCTCCTCAGCAACGGGTGGGGGCGGCTGCTGTGGAGGTCTTGGACTGCCTCCAATAGATGGGGACGGTGGACTGGGCCCGGGAGCAGGAGATGACGGCTGGGCACGTGGACTGCCCTCACCGCTTCCCTTCATCTCGGCCAGGCCCTTCACTTGCAAGCTTTCGGCCGTCTTGAGAAGGGCAGACAACCGGCAGGTCTCAACGTTCACCTCACCCCTACCAACACACTGCACTAATAACTACTCATAGGTACATACAATCAATTCAAACAAATTTAACTTATAATAAAAGAGTGGCCTCTAAATCAATTGAAACTGCAGCAGGTTGCAGGCAAATCCTGTCAATACGAATTAAGGCAGGCGCATATTGAGACGCAGGGCAGACAGCACAGTTTTCTTCCACTACAGAAACATACAAAAGCCAGCAAATTGATAAACCAGATCCACCAGCCTCAGGTACACCACATGTGGTGTAGTACTGCCCTGACAAGCTCTGCATTTCAATTGATGTGACTTCATTCATTTCTGGGGTTGAGAAAAAAAAACTGTGCTGCACTGCTCTCAATGAACGCCAGTGTTTAGGGTTTACTCAGACAGCTCAGATTATATAGCTCAACCTATATGAAAGGAAAAAATAAAATCCACTAGGCAGTTATCCTTATGCACTTTTTACAATTAGTATTAACTTTTGACACACTCAGAGTGATCAACCTATATGAGGAAAAAAATAAAGCTGATAGGCCTCAAGAGGGGTGGAGACAGTGACATTTTTATTTGCCTAGTTGGCCCGACCTTCTCGAGTTCAAAATCCAGTGCTCTTATTGGCCTCCTCCACATTTTTTAGATTTTCCCGCGCTCACATAAGTCATTACTAATTGTAAAAAGAGCGTACTTATCCACATTTATGGCACAATTAATCCAAATTAATGGTACAACTATATAGAAGTCAAAATCTTGAGCTCTTATTAGCTCCCTTCCCAATTTTTTCGATTTTCCAACGCTGTAAGAGTAAACTCTAATTTTGAGACGAGTACAGTCGTAATACCCCGACTTACGTAAATTCGGAGCTACGGCTACGAACACCCGAAACTGCTGCTAAGTATGGGGCCTGGGCCGATTCTGTAACTTTGAAACCTCCCTTTTCTTGTGATTATTTTATAACATACATCAAAATAAAAATAAGAAGATGCGCGCGCAGCTTGTCAACGTGAATCTACAACTTAATTTGTTGTAAAATAACAAAAAAAAAAAAAAAAAAAAAAAAAAAAAAAAATTATCAATGTCTAGTGTATTTAAAGTGCATTCCTTGACTTAAAGTATACTTCGCGGTCCCGCCTATTTCATAAGTCCGAGTTATTACAGTACAATAAAAAGATCATATGTTTACCAATGCATAGGAAAAATGATAATACTGGAAATCTTAAAATAAGACTTACAAATAAGTACTTAAAAATCGAAACAGACTAGATAATGTTAGATATAGGAGCGTCTATGGAGTTCATCTTATAGGAATAACAAAAAATTCTCTCCACGTAAATTTAGACTGGTTTATTTCACAAAGCAGCTTTCAGCCTTCAAAAGGCCATCATCAATGCCTAAGACCAAACAAGAAATAAAATATTCATTTATATTCGGTTATATTCATTTATTTTATATTTATATATACATATGTATATGTGTGTGTGTGTGTGTATGTGATGGACATGTGCCTTTTTAATTATTGTTAACTTTTTGCACTTTACGTGTTTTCTTGCTTTCTAGTCTTTTTGTTTTTACTTAGTTTTATTTCTTGTTTGGTCTTAGGCACTGGTCTTAGGTTTTGGCACTGATGATGGCCTTTTGAAGGCTGAAAGCTGCTTTGTGAAATAAACCAGTCTAAATTTACGTGGAGAGACAATTTTTTGTTATTCCTAGACAAGATAATCTTTTCAATAATCAAAATTATTAGTAAATGATAGATTTATTACAACAAATGCACCCTAATAGGTTTACACGGAATTATGGTATAAGTAATAAATGTCCGTAGCCTAACAGACATTTTGTATAGAGATAATGTGAAATCATAGTCGCTTTACACCAAAGAAAACTGTTCTCTTAAGATCAAAGTTGTTCTTAAGAAACTGGTTTCTTAAATAAGATCATTTGGCAGTAGCTTCAGAAACAGTAGTTAGCTAGATATGAGAGGGGTCTAAAGAGAGAAAGGATAAAACTGGGGCCCCGCCGACGCCTTCTAAGATTTTGAAGACGTATGGGCACAGAAAAAGAAAAGAATTACATGACTGTAATTCATCATTTTTATGAGGAAAAAACAGACTTCTCATGCTTTATGATGAAGTCAAGAGAAAACTTTATTATTATGGGTGTGAATGCTTAACAGCAAAAAGATCTGAAATTTCTTTCTTTTTGCGTATCTTCTTTTTGTGCTTGTGTCTTTCTGTTATTTATTTTAGATTTTGAATAATAATTAGTTGTATAGAGCTGTTGTAGATGTTACTTTAATTGTAAAAAAAGACCTAAAACCTGATAATAATGCTTAATCCAATATCTATATAATATATAAAAGTCAACGTATGTGTGTGTATGTATTTGTGAATGTTTATGTTAACGGGGTAAATTTGGGATATTTGCGAATTATCTTATCGAAGAGGAGGGGGTATAGAAGTAAAAGTGGAAGGTATAGAATCTAGATATTCTCTCATAGTAAAATAATTTTCATGTTTCTTGATGCGGTAGTGGTAGTTTATAAACTTTTCAAAATTAAATTAACACTCCGTAGCGAAAAGCACGTGTATGCAGCTAGATTAATATAAAAATTAATACATATAATATGTAATAGAAAAACGAATAATGGTTATTAAATTCTATTTTTTACAGATAAGTTTTAAAAATAATCTCGATACAAAAAAATAAAATTGAATAGCTTTTGCGTTAATAATCGTAAATAAATATGAATTAAAATAAAACCTATTTATACGAATGAGATAGCTAGGTACATACTATCATTTAAGAAATAGCCACATTGATGTTGTGTTAATATTTGAAAAGGTAGCCCTGTGTTTGCGACCTAAAAAGTAGGCCCACATATTATACTCTTTTTATATTGCTAAGGTAGGGGAAACCAGCTAAAATTAAGATCTTTTGAAAAGTCAATGAAATTAGACGGAATTTAGTTCTACAATAAAGTAATTACAGAATCACCAAGATTAGAAATTGCAATAAAAGAACTGTAAGTTTTATGTTAGCTTTTAAATGAAAACTTAGCAAAGGTTTGTTTGAAGAAAGGTTGTTTGTAATCAGTCATTAGTCATTACCATTACCATATTATGTCTATATCAAGAATGAGTGTGTGGCGATTTACGATAACAATTTATTGACAAAAGGAATAAGTTATTCATGTATCGATTTCTCAGTTGATATAAACAATTTATCATTATATGTATATGATGTGATATTGTTTAAATGTATCTGCGTTTAAATGGATTTAGTGAAAAAACCAAAACCATAACATTATAAAGTAAATTGGTTGAATTTTCAGATGAAATTTAGAATACAAAGGAAAATTGTTTGGACCAATTTATCGGTAGTGTTGTAAAGATTAAAATGACATTCAATTAACGTTAGGTATCGTTAAAAAGACAATAAATGAGTACATAAATTAAACTATTTAATTGTTAATAATATAAGTTATAAAGAGACATAGATTAAATTAGTTTAATTTCTTTAATGGACCGTATTTAAAGATTTATTAAGTGTTATTTTAAAACGATCTACCTGGCCATAATAGTATAAACAAGTTGTAAGATGATAAAAGTAAACCCATTCACAAATTAAACTTAAATTGTAGTCAACTTTCGATCTATCGAACATTTTTATAACTGCAAAGAAAAAAGAAAGCCGTAACCATGTCAAAGAGATGCCCAACGAGGGGAAACCAAGAAGCGGACTTTTAAGTTTGAAAAATTGGAAACTTTTATAAAAATACTTTTTTCTTTTTATCGATATTTTATTTATTGCAGATATTGAAGTCGGCGAGAAAATTGGAGTTTACATTTTACAAATATAAATAATAATAAAAAGCAGCTCTTATAAAACTTAGTTTACATAAAAATAGACCCAATTAGTAACTCAACCGTGTAATAGCGATTTATCATGAAATATGTGTAGTAATCAATAATCAAACATAAACAACGTCGTCACACAAAATAATTGTATTTCAAACAATTTTATGAATTTCAGCTGTTCTGATTTCAGCCTCCTTCAGATAAACTGTAGGTTATGAAGGGACTTTAAAAAAATATGTGTGAGGCTCTCACGCATTAGAAGTGAAACTTAAGTTCTAGAATGAATGCATTGCTCTCTTTCATTTTTTGACGACTTTATTATTTCAGGATGAAGAAATGGTTATGGGAAATTTAATTGAAAAAAAAAATAATACTATGCTAAGGCAACCACATTTATTCCAATAAAAATAAATGTTTGTTTTAATTTGCTGGTCTTTAAATAGATATAATACAATTAATCTGTAAAAATGTTACACTTGGACGAGTCTCGAATCGCAAACTTCGTTACACGATGTCCTTATATGAAAAAATTCACTCTACCGCCGCCAAAGAAGTTTCACTTCAAAAAATTAAAGCATTGTTTATATATGTGTATGTATTATTATCATTTATAGTCCAGTGGTTCTTAACCTTTTGGTAACCACGGCCCCCTTAAAATCTCCAAAAAATATTATGATTTCAGCCTCCTTCAGATAAACTGTAGGTTATTAAGGGACTTTAAAAAAATATGTGTGAGGCTCTCACGCATTAGAAGTGAAACTTAAGTTCTAGAATGAATGCATTGCTCTCTTTCATTTTTTGACGACTTTATTATTTCAGGATGAAGAAATGGTTATGGGAAATTTAATTAATTGAAAAAAAAAATAATACTATGCTAAGGCAACCACATTTATTCCAATAAAAATAAATATTTGTTTTGATTTGAGGTCTTTAAATAGATATAATAACTCATTTAAATTAATTAAATTAGTTTTTACTTTTTTCTTGTAAGTACATATACAATTAAGCTCGTTGCTATAAACCCAAACAATAATCTGATTATATTCCAATTATACTACATCTAATACGATTATATACCAATTTTGTGTATCCTCCTATCAGCAAAGGTATTTGGTGTAGGGGTTAGCGTGTAAGACCCACACTCCGGAGGTCAGTGGTTCGCATCTCACCTAAGTGAAAGATTTTTTACAGATAAATCTTTCACCAGGATTAGAATTAGTCTCGGACACAACGTTTCACTTCTTCCGTCACTCAAATTTCATTAAAATTCATCTGTAAAAATGTTGGAATCTTGGACGAGTCTCGAATCGCAAACCTCGTTACATGAGGTCCCCTTAAGAAAAAATTCACTCTACCGTCGCCAAAGAAGTTTCACTTCAAAAAGTATAATTGTACACATAAGAACACTTCTTGTACTTTACCCTTCATAACCTGAAGTGCTGCACCAGAACAGCCGAAATCGGTCAAATTGTTTAAAATATACAATTATGTATTTTGTATGAACACGTAGTTTGGTTTTTGGACTACATCTCTTTCATGATCAATTAATAAGTAAGTAGTTATTTAGATTGTCACTCCCCTCATTAAAAGAACAGAGGGGAGTAACAATCTAAAGAAGGCATACGGAATGTTCTTCTTTATAGACTGTTACTCTTCTTATAAAAACAAAAGTATCATATCCCTTTGTCTTTGTCCCAAAGTACATAGGACCAAACATCCCTTTGTCTTAATAGTTATTTAGTCAATGTCATTTATATTCTAAAAAAAAAACTTTGGGGCTTGGGGAGTAACAATCTAAAGAAGTATGAGCAAGTAAAGTAGTAGTTTATTTAATTAATAATGCCGAATCACAAAATTGACATATGATAGCAAATATTTAAATGCTTATGTACAAATTAGTCTTCGCAAAGTCTTTGATTATGGGTATTTATATTATTATTATTGAAGGAAGGTATACCTAAAGAAGTACAAACCAGTAAGTAAAGTAGTAATTTATTGAATTGGAAATGTCGAATCACAAAATTGACCGATAAGATAGCAAATATTTAAGCGCTTGTATTAAGTACAAATTAGTATGTAAAGTCTTTGATATTATTGAAGGTAGGTGTGGCAGATTATTGGATGACAACACGAGCTATAAGTCAGAGTTAAGGTTATCACGTGACAAGACATGGGTGGTACCTGTACATAAAGTCGACGAGAGTTCGCAGTTCCTCGAAGGAAACGTCCTTGAGGATGACGATAGGGTGCCTGGTAGGGTGATCAAGGAAGAGAGAACGGAAGTAGGATGAGCAGGCGGACAATACGACCTTGTGGGCCCGGAGAGATAGGCCCTCGGCCGAGGCTAACGTCACGTCGACCAGGCTACCGGCCTCCTGAAGCTGACGGAATACTCCCAACACACTCGTCTGATGATTCGTCCAACGCAGGCAGTACTGCTCACTTCCCATCTCGTTTACAACCGCCCTGAAACACAAAATAGCAATCGATTAGCACCTTCAATGTCAAAGAAGTCATTACCATCACACTCTGAAGATTAAGAGAGCAAGTGGAGTTGATATCAATAAAATAATGAAAAACGAAAGGCCTCTCCATGAAATGAATGTTTATTCCACAATAGTACATTACGCGTCTAGTGCGGAGAGTAGCATTTTGCATGCAAGTGTGGAGTTTGCACCCGAGCGACAACGAGGGTCGTAAAACCACATGAGCAATGACAATGAAAAATGCAGTTCTCCCACGAATTCCATACAGCAGGGGTGCCCACGAGGGGGGTATAACGGCGCACAGTGCGCCGTTGAAATTTTTAGGGGGGCATGTGATCATTAATAGGAGCAACACGTTGTTTATTCNGAAGTGTCGCCAAGAACTTAAAAAATTTACATCAAACTACCAATATGCGTCACATTAATAGGACGAATTTCTTCCCGACTGTTATCCATTGTTTATTTTTGAGTGAAAGGTTACGTTACAATCTAACATTTTTTTAAGTTTATAATGAAATATTTGATTGTTTTAAGGGTTTTAATTTCAATCTACAGTTTTAATTTAATATATTAATAAAATTTAGCTATTAAAATAGTTTTTAATAACCGAATAATTAATATTAATTAATTTGGAAACGGGTTATTTCTATTGCATAATTACATTTTTACAAATTTTAACAACTTTACCTTGGTAACTGCAAACACAATAAACATGATTGGCTAAATATAGTCCAAAATCACTGAAAAATAAATTAATTGTACACTAGAGAAAACAAAACATAAAGCAAGGGAGAAATCACAACTTACCAAACAAGGAGAAATATGAAACGCGAGCGGAGAAAAAACATAACCTGATCGAATTTCTAAGAATTTTTCCCATTCTTCTTGATCTTCTACAGTTATATATAACCATACGAGAAGGTAATCTATCCTACTAGTATACTCGTAGATAGTAGATTTTCCAAGTTCTTGGCGACACTTTTTTCGCCTAGTGCTCAATCCGTATTTTATAAGATCCTTGGTCTACACGTACGGCAAACGAAAGGTGGGTAGGGTAGTGTGTCACTTCCACTATGGTTCCACAGCCGCAGCACCCACCAGCTGAGCATCCGCCGTCGTTCTAAATCGGCTTTGGTATGGATTCGGGATTCGGCCAATATGTATGTTACAGGAGGTCGGAGGTGGAGGAACCATATAATGAGATACATGAGTTATTAACAAATACATATTGACCTGATCAATCCGATCTAAAAAGCCCGTGAAGAAGGAGTGCAATCAAGATGCATCTCATAGCCAATGAAATAGCTTCGGCAGTATTTCAGACTAAAATAGAAATTTTTCGAACGCGTGTTAGCCAATATTGAAGAAGATCTACGCCTTAATTATTCATCTACGGCTTAATCTATAGTCCATGTTATTAAATGATTCTTCATTTAAATCTAAACATAGACTTCAGTCTACATAGAATTATCATTGGAAATATTCAAAAGACTAAAGCTATTGTCAAAATTTGTAATTTTCATTTACATTCTTGTTAGACAAATATGGATAATTTTAGATTAAACCACCTGTGTATTATTTAAGTGTATTTTAATTATTCATATGCTGATTACGATTACCATATACGAGTATACCGGTAGAACAAATGTTATTAAATTAAAAGCATTTTTTTTTTTTTTTTAATCAATATGCAAACAAAGAATTTAAGTAATTTTTTCCCGTGTTCTTTAGGGATGATATAATAAAAAATATTATATACATATTTAATTATATTAATAGTAAATTACGCGTCTAGTGCGGAACGTAGCATTTTGCATGCGAGTGTGTGACCCCAGCGATAGCGAGGGTATGTAGTATGTAGTAAAATTACACGAGCTAAGCAAAGTTTTCGCAGGAGTTGCGTACCGTACTTTATCTGCGATTGCTGTAGATTTTAATAAAAAAAATACAGAAAAAACAGCTACTTTAATCAAACAAACAGCAAATTAGTTTTGTTAAATGTGAACAAACACGCTAATCGTTTGATAAGGTGAATAATTATGAAACGCTCATGCGCAATGAATACAACTACGAAAAGAATCACTTTCTACGCATCTAAACAGAGATTAAATGTTTGTGTCTCGTATCAATCATAGATGAAACTAGTTTTCAGCCTCTCGGCCATCATCAGTGCCGGTAAAAGGCAAACGGTAAAGGAAAAACCTGGAAGAGTCTAAAAAGAGTGAAAAAACGGACTCACTTCAGTCAGTCCGTTGTCGCTGACACTCTGATTGATATGACTCAGCGTCCGGTTTTACCTTCTACCGGCACTGATGATGGCCGGGAAGCCGAAAACTAATTACATGGAATAAACATTCATTTTGTGGAAAGGCTTTCCATTTTTAATTATTCTACAAATAAATACAAATTAAAGAAATTCTGAAAAAAATAACACAAAATGTCTACTAATACCTACACTATACTCAGGGAACGGCAACATTTTTTATTACAAAGGCTCTTGTAAACGAGCAACATTTTACGGCAATGTGTGATGTGTGGCTGACAATAATGACTGGGCCACAATGCTTTATACTCTAGAAACATTGCCGGCGCCGGCAATTTATGGCTATGGCCTGTCAATATTTTTTATTGTACAGCCCGGCAATATTTTTGTACAGCCAGGCAATACTTCTGTATAGCATAATGCAGGCAAATCATTGTCAAAAAGGTGCTGTGCTATGGTGGTGCTGTGATATATTTCCGGTAATATTTCTGTATTTTGAGTAATGTTGCCCGGTCATTATTTCTGTGAAATATTGCTCGTTTAAAAGAAAATCCTTAAGTACACAGTTCAAGATTTGAAAATCATCGAGGGCGTAATATTTGATTGACATTGACAGATAAATGGCCTTAGTAGGTACTTTATAAACTCAACCTTTAGTCCAATGAAGGTGCATTAAAAATTCAGCAGAGGCGCCACGGCGCCTTTCAAGACCATAATAATATAAGTATGTATCATGGTAACAATATATCAAATTATAAGTTATTATGTGTCAAGAGGCTGTATCAATCGACTGAATTTTGAAGTCATTAAAAGCATAGTGATGATCAGTTTATATAAAACGTGTGATGAACATCAGCTGCGATCAATCTGGATGATGTAATATTTTGTTTAATATGAACCACAGCAAATTTCAATTTGTTGTTTATTAGACAAATTTAATGTAAACTATAATAACCTATTCGTATTTTAATTAAAAATACAGAGTTATACAACTCGCAAAAGTTATATAACTCGGCCGATCCGACGACCATAAAACTGATACAACACAGAAAAAATATCCATAACTTATAAGACCATAAAGAAAAGAACACAGCTATAGCTACTAACTCACGTTAAATAATTCTCCAGCTGAGATTTAGTTTTTTTGTAGCATAATTAGATATAGTTTTTTAATAATTATATTTATCATTAGACCCAATAATAATAATAATTAACCTCGAAATCAAATGTAGTATATATTTATAAATCTCAAGAGGAAATGCCTACTTAAACCAGAAATAAGGTTGAAATGAGAGATTGAATAAAAAAAAATATACAAAAATAACAAATCTGAAGTGAATCTGACGTTTAAAAGTAGGCGAGGTTGCCTGCACTGCTTTTAAATAAACAGATTACGATCTAAATGCACTAGAAAAAATGAAAAGTCATCTAAACAAAGACTGAATTTTAAATAATATTTTCCATATGGATTATTGTTATATTAAATCAACTATTAACAATTATAATAATCGGCAAGTTAAGAATATGTTGGTTTCAACTGCAAAGTTTTACATAAATAAAATTTATATACATATATATATAAAAATATATCTAAACAAAGACTTTAAAATATTATATTAAATCATCAATCAACAATCGTAATAAACTGTAACTTAAGAATAAGAATGACAGATTTATTTGCAGTATTTCACACTGCTGTGCAAGTTGAATTTACAATGTAGAAAGAGATAAACATTAGATGTATCTAGAGATGTAAATTAATGTCTAGAATTATTGATGACATGAGCAATAAAAAAAAAAAAATCACTGCTAAAATATTAAAATTTAATTTATACATGCTATTAGGCAGAGGTGCACTAGCAAATTTGCCAGTATCGTAACGCCGGGGGGTCCGGACCGGAAAATGTTGGAAAATATAACCTCTAAAAACGCGTTTTTATGTAAAAAATTTACCATTTACCAAGGCATGATTAGCGATAAAATAATAAAACGAAGTCAACTTCAGGCGAAAAAATATAATTACAAGCGAATTTCTCGGTCTAGTTATATTGTCATTTCTTGACTTTTAAGACTTGTGGAAAAATTTGAAAAGCTTAATTCGGGATTAGGTATCGATATTTGTCAGTAGAAAGTATTCTTCAGTGTAGCTTAACTGGCTAGAGCACCCGCACACTGGAAATGAGGGGAAGGTCCGTTGTTCGAATCCCGGTGCTGAAGTCTATTTTTCTCTGACTGTCTCCCTTTGTAAATAGTAATTATAATTTGATTTAAATTAAAATTTAAACGTTCCGTAGTATGCATACTACCAAAAACTTAAAGTTTGAAAAAATACCTTTTCATAACTTCATAATACTCTAGTATAACTTTCTGATAGTTGAATTTTGTAAAACTGCTGGAATAATTTTTTATGGCAAAAGTACAATACGCGTAAATTAATAATTAATTTAAGCAACTTATTTTTTATTAACTTATTCAGAATTAAGAAACAAACTATTTATATAATTAGTTACCGTACTCCGTACCGATTCTTTTTTTTATCTTTGTTTTCTTGAATATAGATCGGCTAACAATATTGTTAATTCATTTTTATGTTGTTGGTAGTAGTATTCATACATTCATACTACGGAAAGTTTAAATTTTTAATTTAAATCAAATTATAATTATTATTAAAGGGAGATAGACAGAGAAAAATAGACTCCAGCGCCGTGACTCGAATCACGGTCCTCTATATTTCCAGTATAGCGCTCTGACCAACTTGATTTGGTTAGAGCACTATACTGGAAATAAGAGGCCCATGGTTCGAGTCCCGGTAGTGGAGTCTATTTTTCTCTGCCAGTCTCCCGTTGTTAATAATAATTATAATTTGATTTAACATTGTTAATGTTAATAATGTAACTAACCAAGTTAGTTGAGGGATTATGAATGAGCTATACAACAAAATGTACTAAAGACTTGTTTCAGAATCTTTTATAATACTGTACCTACATCAATTCCAAAACGAGAAATTGATAAATCTATATCTATGTACGCTACTTAAACGAAATTACATTCAATTATCAAGTAAAACGTCCGATTAAGTAAACGTAAAAGTTTTACATAATATAGAAGTTCCTTAGTCTTTGCAACATCCACTGATTTGTCTTTACTAATTTTTCTTTCGCCCTGAAGCAGTTCCGGAACGGCGTTCCCTAATAGCAGGGGTGTACTGGTGCTGGAACCGTTCCGGCACCAATACACCCCTGCTATAAGGTTTATAAATTAACTAACTGAAGATTTTTTTCTATGCTTTTAAGTGTATCATACATTATGAGCGTCTTAAGAGTACGTTTTTAAAGCTGATAGGGTAAGGAACTGCTAACTCATGGTATAATCTAAAATATTTATATTTTTTTTATTCATTAGAATCTCGACACGAAAGCCAATGCTATAGATATAAACGACACTCAATGCTATAGTTAGCTCAATCATTTCACTTCTAGTGGTTAGATAATTTAATAATCAACTCTGTAAAAAATTAATCGAGATCATTATTTAGGAAAATGTCTTGTCTCTCCAGAAATTGAATCAATATTGTTAGTGTTTGGTATTTGTTTTCAGAGAATAATCTCGCCTCTCGTATACCTTTACTCTCGGGTATCCTTTTAAGACTTAACAACCTTATAACTAGGCATCGCGTGGCTCTAACATTGAAGCGAGCTTGAAAATGTATATATGTACATGAAATGTACATAAAATGTATGATTGAAAATGTACATGTATTGAATATTGAAAAAATAGATAATTATGAATCATGGATAAAGGGCATGATAGTAGTACAGCGGCTAGTAGTAAGGGAACCACCCTGCATTCTTACTATTACATACTACCCACTACCCACCCTGCACACATTCTTACTACGTATTACATACCACCCTGCATTCTTACTATTACATACTCATACCACCGCACATCTCCTCTTCAATTAATATAAAATGTATGACTTCACTACGCAAAAACTTCTGCTTATATCAAGTTGAAATTTTACATGCCTGTTTAATTAATTATACTTCAGACGATGTATATGAAGTTTTATTAAAATCGTTGCGTTAGAACATAAGATATTGGTAAAAACCTTGTTTTCTCTACTTTAAACGTTTACGCATGCGTTGCGCGCGAACGCTTGGACAGACAACGTTGTCCAACGAACTCGTCCTGAGCATTAGTAAAATGAACATGTGTACCAAAT
Source organism: Gerris buenoi (assembly GCA_001010745.2). Taxonomy (NCBI): domain Eukaryota; kingdom Metazoa; phylum Arthropoda; class Insecta; order Hemiptera; family Gerridae; genus Gerris; species Gerris buenoi. The sequence continues at coordinate 666,655 of KZ651103.1, forward strand.
TTCATAAAAATCGGTCGCACGTTTCAGACACACAGACAGACACGGATCATATTTCGTTGAATGTAAGAAGCTCGCTACGCTAGCTTCAACAAGGCATTTACCTATTATATTACGCTTGGTAGGGGGGATGGAAAGGGCATTGGGTTACGAAAAGGTTGGCCCAAATTAGGTCGAAAACCAACTCTAAAAAATATGCACTTATTAAAGGCAAATTACTATTTGTATTTTAATTTCAACCATTCACTTAAATAATGTTGAAGCTAAAGAAGTAAATTTATGCTAAAAATAAAAAGGATGTAACATTCAAATGTAAGATATGTATATGTATATATAAAAAAAATAATAAACAACCAAATATACATACATTTTTATGGCTTCAAGAAACATCCATACCAAATTTTTTGAAAAAAGAAAACATAGAGGTACATACATCAACTTTAAAGACTTCAAGGAACGTCATTGCCAAATTGCAAGAAAAACAGAAAATAAATAAAAATATATATTTTTAAAAATTTACATTTAATCCATCGTTATATTCATATTTATATTATATTTAAATGGACTAAATTTTATGAATTTTTAATCAAATCATCAAAACCGTTTACAATAAATATTGTTTATTTTATTTATTTTTTGTTTTGGGTAGCGCCTCAAAATTTAGAGAACAAATTCATTTCTCGATTTCACCTCGGGGTATGATTCTTTTGAACGTCAAATTGCATAACAATACACCCGCAGTAGTTTGCGATCCACCCGCCTGCACGGGCTACAGAAAGAAATTGTTTTACAACTTTTTAGGAATCAGGGGACCTCAAAACTTGTAAATCTATTAAAATCGAATTTTCGCATTATCAAAATCAAAATACTTCCAAAAAATATATTATTTACATCGCTTTTTATGACTTTAAGGAGCATCCATGCCGAATTTGAAGAAAATCGAACGACGCGTTTGGTCGTGGCTGCATAACAAACATATTTACTGAAATACAGACGAAATGTCAAACGTTCGAGCCTGGAGTTGAAACAGAGATATCGCTAAGTGATCACGGAATAATGCGGATATATTTGAATTATAATTAGACAAAATACATAAAATCATATTCATTTTTAACTTCAAATACATTAAAACTCGCTTTTTATGCCGACGAGAGGTTATGAATTACAGAAAGCTTCTATAAAAAAAGTGAAGCACTTAATATTCATTTTACTAACTAAACCATTATTACACAGCTGTATTCCGGAGTTAATAATATTCTATACATTTTTGAGAGATAACAAAGCTGCAGCGAGATTAATGAAGATAATAATGATATTACATCGATAGTCAATATACAGAAGATAAATATTGTTAAAGGATCTGCCAACTAGTGTGGCACACGTTTCCCTACGTCCTATTATTCGACGAATAGTCATGAGCCAATTAAAAGTATTGCCAATTAAAAGAAGGGTGTTCGGAACAGTTTCGATTCCTTATTTACATTGAACTTATTTATTTTCATTAAACTTATTATCATTGAATATTAAAAGTGCTCAGAAAGTCAAAATTAATATAGGTCCAACAATGGGCCTATTTATACGCTACCATCCGAATTTCATGAGAGTCGGATGAGTGGTTCGCAAAAAATATAGATACAAGACGAAAAATGTTTCTTGATGTCTATAAAACGGATATTTGTCTAGAAATATTTGAATATACTAAAAAAAAAAAATCACCGAATATACGCAAATATCACTATACTTCTGTTACCTTATAAAAATCAATAGTAAAGACAATGGGAGAGATCGAACATGACACCATAAAAATATGTTTATAGTGTATACAGTTTGGCTGGAATATAGTGACAGTTCTTAAAAAAAAAAAAAGATGTTGTATTTCAATATTTGGAACAATTGAAGCACTATTGAGCCCCAAGAAGTGGTCAAAGAAGAGGATATAGAATAGATTATGTAGACTAAGAAAGAATTTTTAGATCCGCCTTTCCATGAAAGTTGTTCCCTTTCAAAATTACCATTTTATAAACCCTTAATTCTACAGCAGTACTTAATCTTAAAGTAATCTTACTTTAGCAAAGCTTAATCTATTAGTTTTGCTTCCGAGCTTTCCGATGATAACGGAAACGGACAGTGCTAAAGAAGGAACATTGGAAATTCATAAGGCATTGATGATTTTGTCAGTTCTGCATTGGATAATTCGTTGTTGAAAGTTTAGACGAAAGGTTGATTGTTGATCTCGAGATACGATTGATAATTAATGGAGAATCTACATTAGATAACATTTTTTTGAGAGGTTGATTGTTGATCTCAAGATAAAATATTGATAATATTGATAGACAATCTACATTAGATAAGATGTTATTGAAAGTTACGATGAGAGGTTGATTGTTGATCTCAAGATAAAATATTGATGATGATGGACAATCTACATTAGATAAAATGTAGTTGAAAGTTTAGATGAGAGGTTGATTGTTGATCTCGAGATAAGAAATTGATAACATTGATAGACAATCTACATTAGATAAAATGTAGTTGAAAGTTTAGATGAGAGGTTGACTGTTGATCTCAAGATAAAATATTGATAATGATGGACAAACTACATTAGATAAGATATTGCTGAAAGTTTAGATGAGAGGTTGATTGTTGATATCAAGATAAGACATTGATAATTGATGGACAAACTACATTAGATAAGATATTGCTGAAAGTTTAGATGAGAGGTTGATTGTTGATATCAAGATAAGAAATTGATAGTTGATGGACAATCTACATTAGAAAAGACTCTTTTGAAAGTTAAAATGAGAGGTTGATTGTTGATCTCAAGACAAAACATTGATAATTGATGGACAATCTACATTAGATAAGACTTTGTGAAAGTTTAGATGAAAGATTTATTACTGATTTATAAGATAAGATATGATTAGATACCACTTTCTTTAACCAATCTACAAAGATGTTTTAAAACCGATTATAAATAGTGATAGTTTTAGATTTAACTTTTATATATGAAGTGTTTATACTCAACTAGCATTTACTTTAAAATCAATTAAACTCTATAAATAAAAATATAGATAAGTAGTATTGCAATAAACACTTAGATATTCATACTTTCTAATTAAACCTGGCTTTAAAAAAAAAATAAAATAAAATAAAAAAAATAACACAAAAAAACCACAAAGATAAAAAATATACATATATGTATGTATATATACATATATATTTATATATAATGCATTAGCAAAGTTTTTCCCTGACTCAACACGACTCCTAAGTACCGACACGAGGTTATTTTATTTTGTATAATTCAATTTAGCGTACTTTATTCCTTCGGTTTGTTTCTTGTCAGGGTCATGCGGTAGAAATAAAGCAGGGAAGGCTGCACTGAGGGGGCTTCGTAGAGACAGAGAAGGAAAAATCCAAGAGAAAAATAAAAAAAAATATAAAAGCGGCGCATTTTCCGACACACACATACACGCACACACCACTACCCATGCCAAGAATTACGAGAAGGTCAAATCTAAGAGCGCGTGTTTGCTTTAACTACATTTTAAATCACACCGTCATATAGCTATATAGTAGACATAAATAAATCACTAACTGCGGTTTTTTTTACGAACAAATGCAATAGTTCTCACCTTTTATTCAATATTTTTCAGTTAATACTATTTTTTTAAAAAAAAGAACAAATATGTAACATAAAAACGAAAAAAAAATAGTCAAATATATACGAGCCTTTAAGCCCGTGGCAACAAGTTTAATTTTATATTTAGGAAAGAAGTAAAATTAAGTAAATCTATATTTAGATAAATTATTATATCTATTTGAAGACCAACAAATCGAAACATATATTCCATAAAACCGAAGAAAAATTAATCAAATATAATATATTTTAAGAGCCGTTAAGCCCGTGGCAACAAGTTTAATTTTATATTTAGAAAAAAAAGTAATAAATTAAGTAAATTTATTTAAATCTCTATTTAGATAAATCATTATATCTATTTGAAGACCAACAAATCGAAACCTTTATATTCCATAAAACCTAAGAAAAATTAGTTAAATATAATATATAAGAGTCGTTAACAAGTTTAATTTTATAATTAGAAAAAATGAGTAAAATTAAGTAAATTAATACAGATATCTATATTTAGATAAGTTATTATATTTATTTGAAGACAAATCAAAACAAAAAATATTTTCATCGCAATAAATGTGGTTGCCTTAGCGTAGCAATATTTTTTTTTTTTTTTCAATTAAATTTCCCATAACCATTTCTTTATCTTGAAAAAAAAAATTCTTCAAAAAATGAAAGAGAGCAATGCATTCTAAAATTTAAGTTTCACTTCTAATGCGTGAGAGCCTCACAGATATTTTATTTTATTATTTATATGTATTGCTCTAAGATGTATTGGTTCTACAATCTACAATCCTCACTAGCCCACAAAAAATCAAGATTTTATAAATCTAACTGAAAAATCCGCAACTAAAAACGGAGAATGGAAAAACACAACTGTCAAAGCCATTGTTATCAGAGTTGTGATAACAAAAGACAGTGGTGCAACATTATTGACGCATTGTCAATGGAAACGCATTTAAAGAGAACAGCTTTTTTGCCACGATTAACTAGAATACATTAGCATTAGAGTCTAAGGCCTTGTTTTTACATTAGAACGATAAGTTAGATTGTAGAACTGTAGAACTACGAGTTAGTTTAAAGATTTATAAAACTATAAGTTTGTTTGCAGAGTTGTAGAACTACGAGTTAGTTTGCAGAGTTGTAGAACTACGAGTTAGTTTGCAAAGTTGTAGAACTACGAGTTAGTTGAAAGAGTTGTAGAACTACGAGTTATTTGAAGAGCTGTTGATCTATATGAGTTCGTATGCAGAGTTACAAAACTATGTTTTATTTTGCAGAATTGCAGAAATATGAAGATTAACTAGATTACATTAGCGCCTAAGCCATAACTTTTACACGATAAGTTAGATAGTAGAACTATAGCAGTTAGTTAAGAATTGCAGAACTATGAGTTAGTTTGCATAAATATGTATGATATTTTGCAGAACTGTGTTAGTTTTCAGAATTACAGAACTATAATCATTAAGAAGGACAGTGCTTTTATAAGAAGCCTTTCTAACTTTTCAATATGTGATTGATTATGTAAATAAACAATCAATAATAATATTATATATTATATAAAGTGTGATTGAGAACGCTTGGGCAATCAATTAAGGCCATTTTCAATTTTTTCGTCGAAACATTTTTATTAAAAGATCTGCAATATAGTATAAAAAAGGTTATTAAATATTTCGATGATTGAATGCGTAATGAAATTAATAATTAACTCTATAATAATAGATAATCTTTAAAATATTATGAGAACAAGCAGGATAAGATTAAATGTAGATGACTCACGAAAAATGAATAATTTATCTCAGTACCAGACTTTTTTTACGGGCTCTGCTATTTTAATTAAGAAAAGTTGCAGTTTGAAATCGCATTATCAAAAATTTCATTAGACAAAGTTATTAATTACACAAATACTTTTAAACATGAAAGTGGATTTTTTACTTTTATTTATAATATTTCAGTAAATTCTGTTCCATAAGAAAAAAATCTCTTTTGAAATAAAATTAAAAGAATACTTGACGTTTGCCAAGCATGAGTTATAAAAAGAAGCTTTTTAGAAAAAAATCCAAAAAAGAAAACATTCAGAGTCATCGTGCAGTAATCAAATAGTCAGCAAGTATTTTGCAATTCAATCTACTATTAACGACAAAGTTTCCAATGAAGTTTCATCATGAGTGCGTTGTCATATGATGCCATAAATATGCCATAAATTACAGATATCATATTATTATGTGTTTAATTCAAGGATCATATAAAATAGGGATGGAGTACTAAGCTTACCTCCTTGGTAAAAAAGTGTCGCCAAGAACTTGGGAAAATCTACATAAAATTTCGACTGCGCATGCTCAGAACTTTCTAGTAGGACGAATTTCTTCCCGACTGTTATCCATTGTTTATTTTGAATGACAGGTTACAATTTAACATTTTTTTTAAATCAAGCTTTTAATTAAATATTTTCATGTTTTAAGTGTTATTTTAATTTACTGGGTTACTTTAATACATTAATCAAATTTAATTATTAAAATAGTTTTAAATAATCGAATAATTAATATTGGAAACGGGTTATTTCTATTGCAGAATATGATTTTATTCAACAAAACTGTCAGAGTTTACCTTTTCAAAAAAATTATTGGGAATATAATAAAATGTAATGCACACAATTTTAAAAAGTTTAACTTAAATACATATATATTTACAAAATTATAAATATGAAACGCGAGTGGAAGAAAATTTAGTTTGAAAAATAACAAAACCTGTTCGAATTCGTCACATTCTTCTTCATCTTCTATAGTTATAACCATACAGGAAGGTAATATATCTTACTAGATTTTCCAAGTTCGTGGCGACACTTTTTTCGCTTGGTTCTCCATCCCTATTTTTAGGATCCTTGGTATAATTAAAACATTGTGGAAATTTATGTTTTTGTTTATTTAATGTTATGCGTTATGTGTCGCTATTTATGTGTAAAGCGTCCCTCACACGGACAATAGTATTGTCAATACACAAAAGTATTGTCAATACTAATGACTGTGTGCGGAGTTGGATATAAAAAAAAAACAGTATTGATGAAAATTTGTTATTAAATTGCATACACAATACTATTGATACATACTATTGATACATACTATTGATTCATACTATTGATACATACTATTGATACATACTATTGATTGATACATACTATTGATACATACTATTGATTCATACTATTGATACATACTATTGATACATACTATTGATTCATACTATTGATACATACTATTGATCGTGTGCGGGTAGCTTTAAATGCTTTGCGATATCAATAAATTATATTATAGATATTACACTTTCAAAAATATATGGTAAGCACGGCTCAAATAAGTCGAAAACAATAAATATTGATGACACTGAACTTTATTTAAACCTGGGCAACATGACACGTACTTACATATTTCCATAAAATGTTGGTCAATAAAGTAAATGAAGTTTTCTCATTATTTATTAGACAGAGCGTGCTGACCTATGCCAGAACATTTATACTTCTATGTCAACTTTTTACTGATATGGATTATTTGCGAGAGCAAAAAATATCAACTGAGAATTTTTATGATAAATCTGCACTGGTTGGCCCCCTTATTTCTAATTGTTCGATTTACTTACGGTTCATGTTAAACTGTTTCTTATTACATTATAAAAACCTTCTTTTTTTTTTAAATACATAAAGTTTCATGTCCTAAGAAAAATAATGGAGGATTGAAGGTCGAAAATTAATGTTAATCTTAACATTGATTGATTGCATATCTATGCAATCAATGTTGATAAAAAAATTTGATAAAAAATAATTATTTAAGGTATAAGAAAACTAAATAAAAACTAAATTAAGACTTACTTAACTAAAGTATAACTGAAAACTAAATTAAGACTTAGAAATCAAATTAATTCAATAAACAGTCAACAAATGTTATCAATTAATCAAAAAAGCCCAATCAATTAACAAATCCAATCAATTAACAAATGCAGTCAATCAACAAAGTGAATCATTCAATTAACAAATATTTTCTACAACAAGCTTTCTATTTTTAAATAATAGTATAGTTGATTAGCAAATACCAAAGTTTTAAGTCATCAGGTAATCAGCAAAAAAAAGATTGATTACAACAAACACAAATTTTATTTTAAATTATAATGTGTTTTGAAGTGACTTAATTTATGATTAAAGTAAGAAAACAAACTTACTTAATATCTGCTTACTCAGCTAATATTTAATATACCTACGTAATAGCTATTTACGCAACTAGAGCAGTAAGGGCGTTATTACAGGCTGAGGGCGAAGTTTGAAAGCACGAGGGCGTTAACGCCCGAGGCCTGTCATAGCCCTTACTGCTCGTGGTGCGTACACTATTTTATCGCCCACTACATGTAAACTAACTTCAAAAAACTATTTTGCCGTAATCTTCAAAAACAATAAACTTAAGGTTAAATCATTACCAAAACAAACCGCAGTTATAAAAATATTGATTGTTTACAACTTGAACAGCTGACGCTGAGTACTACTAGCGCTTCCTGCACCCCGCGGCCCGGCCAGGAAGCGGCCGCTTCTCGAACTAAATTAGCGGCACTGTAATGGATAAACCATACATTATTACCAGCCCCAGGGCTGTAATATGAAACATTACCTCCCGCTCAGGACAGCAATGTTTACAAGTGGAGGGCGATAAAAAAAATAATGTGTGAGGCTCTCACTCATTAGAAGTGAAACTTAATTTTTAGAATGCATTGCTCTCTTTCATTTTTTTACGAATTTATTATTTCGGATTAAGAAATGGTTATGGGAAATTTAATTGAAAAAAAAAATTGCTTCCCTGAGGCAACCACTTTTATTCCAATAAAAATATATGTTTGTTTTGATTTGCTGGTCTTTAAATAGATATAACACAATTAATGTGTAAAAATGTTACACTTGGATGAGTCTCGAGGTCTTTGTAGGACTTGTCAACAAAAAAGGTTCAATGTCATTATACGTTAAAGTCAATAGTTTCGAAGCTATAGCGCTGCGAAATGCGACATGATATTTAGACGAAAAATACATTGACACTCGATAATAAATAAAGTCTAAAAATCATGTCCACTACGCCACGCTATTAGCTTCGAAACTATTGACTTTAATGAAAAATGACATTGAACCTTTTTTGTTGACATTTTAAAGCCCTACAAATTTGATAATATCTATTTTTGTCGTATCATAGATGAGAACGAAGTTATTGGCCAACAACCGAATTTTGGTCCCTTTTTTTCAAAATACGTTTTGAATGTGTATGTTTATCAGGGGACCAAAATAAAGCCATAAACTAAAATTCAGCTTTATCCGAAATTTTTCTGGTTCAAAGTCTCTGGCGCTTGGCCTATATACGAATGGCACATTACCGAACTTCAATAGGAATTATTTTATAATATAGACTGTTTAATCTTTATTGGACAACAATTGATTAATACAGTCGATGATGGACTGATTTACTAAAATTTTGTTTTACTAAGTGTCTTTACTACTTTTTTTACTTAAGTGTCCATTGTCAGAGTGTGCTTTATTATTTTTTTAATTTCACATAAGCAGTTACAAATAAATTACAACTTGTTTTTAAAATTATAAGTAGAACATTTTTTTGGTTTTTTCGATGCTAGTAAATTAGGAAGACTTGAAATTAGAAGTGGGTTTGGTAGTTGATTACCCCAGTATGTATGAAACATATGAGTGCGAGTGATTACTTTGTCACTGTGGCAAGCTTTTAAGTGGAAGCGAAGCATTATTTGTTCCAAGGACGACTTTTATAAAGGCAGTGGCATCTCTTGAATACGCGAGGCCCCCCGTGTCGGCTCGTGGCATGCGTGCAGCGTGCAGATCTCTGAGCTAAAACCAAGTGTGTATGTAAGAGTCTAAATGCGTTGTCTGAGTCACTATCCCCTCTTAGTTTTGTTTTTAAAAACTCCCCACTTGATTGCAGTTTTTTTTGCATTATGGTTTTTTTAAGAGAGGAAAAAAAAAATTGCGGGAGATGAGAAAGAAGGCGGGAGTTGTTCTCAAAGCTTTGTCTTGTTAGACTGCCACGTGTTTCACATCTAAAAAAGCATTTTCGATATCTCACTCCGTCCGACTGACAGTAGGGAGCTTATTGAAAGCACTCGGCCACTATCAGGCACGTAGCCAGGATTCGATACAGCTGAGAATATAAACCTCTCGCTTGCATCTCGTCTACCCCCACCTTCGTATTTTACAAAACATTAAACAGCATGTAATGTTGGCGGTCTTTTTTTTTCGGGATACAATCAAGATGAGAGTTAAGAGAGATTAACGCTTAACATAATCACGTCTTTAATTTGCATCAAGAGATGAACGGGAGGGAAAAATGTGAGAAAATAAACTTTTTTTTCTTTTTCTTTTCAACATCTTGCGGTAATTATATGAAATAATGCAATGTATGCAATTTATACATATTTAAGATACATTTACGAAAAAAATAAAATATTTACTTGTAAAAAGTTAGTTGTCATCCAGAGGCTAGGTATAAGCTAGATTAAATCTTAATATCACAAACTGGATTTGGGACTTCTTTAGATTCTTACTCTTTCTTGTTTTTTTTTTTTTTTAAGAATATAAATGCATAAATTATTTATACATTCCTCTATATAAATAACTATATTATGTTAAAAGGAATGTTTAGTCTAATGTAATTTGGGACAAAGGAATATCACACTTCTGTTTTTTATAATCCTATAAATATCCCAAACTGGATTTGGTACTTCTTCAGATTGTTACTCTCTATGTTTTTTTGTTTTTTTTTAGAATATAAATAGGTATAATTGCACGATAAAAAGAACTTTTTATATACTACGTTTTTAAAATTTCTGTCATAAATAATTACTGAAACCTGTCAATATGCACATTATAAATATAGGTCATATCAAAACAAATAAAATAACTTGAGGTTTTTTCCGAACTAACTTTCCATACAGCAAAATTTGCTGTAAAACTAATTAAATTCTGCTGAAAGAAGGCTAAAAGTATTAAAATAATGCATTGTCATCGTGTTCTGAGCTATTCTAAATGTTTAAAATGTCTAGCTACTCGGGAAATTAGTTAAAAATCGATTGCAAGATTTGTACTAAACAAACAAACAAAAAAGAAAGCAAGCTAATAAAAACGTAGTAATAAATATTTATACTTTATAAATTCCTCTGCCTAAATAACTATTAAGACAAAGGGATGTTTGGCCTAATATACTTTGGGACAAAGGCATATCACACTTCTGTTTTTATAAGGGGAGTAACAGTCTAATCTAAAGAAGATCATTCTATACACCTTCTTTAGATTGTTACTCCCTCTTTTTTTATAAGGGGAGTAACAGTCTACAGAAGATTAGTCCGTACACCTACTTTCGATTGTTACTTCCTTCAGCTTTTTTATAAGGGGAGTAACACTCTAAAGAATGTAGCAAACAATAAATTAAATTTATTTATGTGGTTTATACAATTAGTGCAAGATCATATTAGAATTAATCAAATAAACATTGATGCATATAAATATATTTATATAAAATAAACAAAGGAGCGTTAAGATTGTTAAGTAATTAATAATATTAAATACGTATACTAGTCTTAAGGTATTGAAGACAATAGAAGAATAGAAGATGTGGTCAAGTGACTGACCTCACATCAAGGCCGAAATATATCTGCAGTATGACACCTACAATACTTATACAACAATTATACAGTACATTAGCAAGTCAAATTAAACAAGGTTGACATCTAGCGGCAGCATTGCCAACTACTACAATCTGCATTGAGTAATTCTAGATCAAATATATTGATATAATTTCTCGGATTGTAGCCTAATTGTAATTATGTATATAAAAAATTACTCTTACATATTGTTATGGTGCAAAAAAAGTGCGATTTTAAGATTAACACGTTTTAAGATTTAGATTAGATTAAAATTTCTCTTTATTTAGTCAATTTAAACACGAATCAAATTATATAAGATGTTAAATCGGGAAAAATCTATAGTTTATAGATTATTGATAAAAATAAATGTTTCTTATTGCGGCTGTTAAATGAGGCATTATTAAATTAATTACGGACGATGAATTTTCATTTTTTTACCCAGGTAGCAAACTTTTAATTGTTATTATGTTGGCAATAATAATTTATATTATTATATTTATCATATAACATAAGACATGAAATATAGTTTAATAGGTAATATTTAATAAATATGCATTTTATTTATAAAATAATTTGTTTCTACTCGTAAATCCTGTTGAAAAAGTTATTAATGATTAGTAGATCTTTAATTAAAAAAGAAAAGAAAAGCGGAGGAACTGGCTAACTGCAGCTTTATGTAAACTTGCTTATTATTATTAAAGTCATTCTTGATTACAGACCAGCTGCTTTTCTTGATTTGTCCTAATTATGTATTTCTTTTCTTAATTTTTTTTTATAAATATTTACAAGATATATTTCAATAGTTTTAGCAATTTATTATAGTAAAAGTATAAAACAACAGTTATATTATTTCATGCATAGTTCTCATTCAGAAGTTTTATTTGTTATAAATATGTGTTTTGTATTTTGTTGTTGATTTATTGTTGTGATACATTCAGTTTGCTATTCACTTATTGTTATTACACCAATGCTTCTTATTGGATGTTTACTATATTATTATCTGATTAACATAACATAGTTAATAAATAAAGATGGTATATTAGCAGTTAATATTGTATGCAACATGCAACAAAGCAGGAATGGAAAAATTTCTGACACGTGTATTAATTGTCTGCCACGGCAGTCAATTAGGTAAATTACCTGCTTCGGCAGAGGCTAACTTAATCACTCGTCAGTAAAATTCCATTTTGCTGCCTAGTTACATAATTAATAATTATTAGTCCCGATAAAACCAAAACAGCAATATAAACAACCACCTGTTGAATACTATATAAATAGGTTTAATAATAAATTATAATCCCATAAAAAAAACACTTATGTAAAAAAATAAGCCAACTCTCAAGCATAAAATTGTGAGATCATAGTGGATAAATTAGAACTAATAGAACTTACTTGGACAGCGGAAGACTTGGCTAAACCTGTGAATCAAAGGTTTAGCTAAGTTTTCTGCTGTCCAAGTAAGTATTATTAGGTCTAATTTATCCAGTACAAGTAAATAATGTTGATCAACATCTTCTTTCCCAAATCACTCTACACGATTAAATTTAAAAACATTTTTTCAACTTAGCAATTACATAGCACGAGAATACAAAGTTTTATAGGTTAATTTAAAAAAATCTATCAATATAAACCGTAAATAAAATATAAATTAAATAACAACCGACAGTTTAACCTCTTTGGTCTGCGTAATTGCCAAGTTAGAAAATATTTGTCTTTTAATTCCTTTTTTTAACAAGAATTACATATCATATATTAGTACTCTCAAGATCTCCGTTTTCCCCTTTATAGGGGGTATATTTCTATCTCCTATAGTTTAGTCTACCCTTCTCTTTCTAACTAACTGGACTCGCCTTTGTTGACAATTTGTTTGATACCCATATCAAATTGATATAGAATTGAAACCCATATCAATATATGGGATTTAAATTCAATTTTACAATGATTATTTCAATGCCACTATGATAATAAGAATGATTTTTTAGAATTGGTCGGATCAACATTTTTATTGTTCCTGATTCTAATATTTAGGTACTTCTTTAGATTGTTACTCCCTTATGTTATTTTTAGAATATAAATGACTTTGACTAAATAACTATTAAATTGTGGTAAAATATTTTTTATAGTTTGAGGAATGAATTCTTGAGGCAATTTTGAATTAGTTGTAAGAAAACTTTACATACGTTCCAACATTAAGTGAGAGAGTAGATACTATCAGGAATGAATTCTCGAGGCAATCTTGAATCAGTTGAAAGAAAGCTTTACATACGTTCCAACATTAAGTGAGAGAGTAGATACTATCAGGAATGAATTCTCGAGGCAATCTTGAATCAGTTGAAAGAAAGCTTTACATACGTTCTAACATTAAGTGAGCGAGTAGATAATAAGGTATATAAGACAAACAGAAATATCAAAATGAAATCACCACCATCACGTATGACCAATATGGGCAAATCGACAAACGTAAAGTAGAATTCATGTACAAACAGAGATGAGCATAAAAATGTCTTCCAATATACGTAGGGATAAAGGAATATCCAACTTCTGTTTTTATAAGGCGAGTAACAGTCTAAAGAAGAAAATTCCGTACACCTTCTTTAGATTGTTATTCTCTTCTGTTTTTATAAGGGGAGTAACAATCTAAAGAAGAACATTCCGTACACCTTCTTTTGATAGTTACGTTTGATAAGATAGTATTTTATTTTTTTTATTTTTTATATATATATATATTTTTTTAAATTGCTTATAAACCTATTATAAACGGTTTAAAATGGCAACAAGTAAACGGGGGAGGACATAAAAACAACAAGTATTAGTCAAGAGGGCACGTGCTTCGTTTATCGTTTCTCCCTACACGCTTTACCGCCTACGGAATTCGTGAAACTTCCGCTGTACATACGAACATCAAGCCGGTATGTAGTGAACTTCTGGAAAAAACATTCTTAATTATATTAGATTAGATTGTTACTCCCTTCAGTTTTTTTTTTATGAGTGGAGTATCAATCTAAAGAAGTGCGAATATATTTAATAAATGACATGAACAAACAGTAATTCTCAATTTTTCTGTTTTTAATCTGAGAATCCTATACAATTGTAGATTAAAAAAAAAACTAAACATTTTTTATTTTATTTGATTATTTGTTTCCACATATGTGATTATTTAATCAATTACACCATGTATCTCCTTTTTTAAAGAGCTACATCCAAATCGATACTTATAGTTGTTAAATATTGTCGGCGCCACTAAAATGGGCAATTTTCAGAAGGAATTTTAAAAAGAAATAATTGCACGATAAAAAGAACTTTTTATATGTATACTACGTTTTTAAATTTTCTGTCAAAAATCATAAATTTGAAACCTGTCAAAATGAAGATTGTAAATATGGGATATGTCAAATCAAATACTTGCGGATTTTTTCCGAACCAACTTTTCATACAGCAACATTTTCTGATAACGAATTAAATTCTGCTGAAAGATGGCTAAAAGTATTAAAATAATGCATTGTCATCGTGTTCTGAGCTATTCTAAAAGTTTTAAAGTCTAGCTACTCGGGAAGTTAGTTAAAAATCGATTGCAAGATTTGTACTGGACAAACAAACAAACAAAAAAGAAAGCAAGCTAATAAAAATTTAGTAATAAATATGAAGCAAATCTATGGGTTTAAAATGCTGTATTTATTAGCACATCGACAGTCCAATTCTAAAAGCTGCGTAAGACTCCCTTCAGTAAACATTTTAGAATTCTCTATTCTATTATACTATACGATATAATCTCGTATTTATATTTATACACTATTCTACTATACTATGTTTGTATTCTACTTTATCCTACTATACTCTACTGCTCTACTGTACTATGCTCTATTCTACTATTACTATACTTCATTTTACTATACTCAAATCTACTGTACTCTACTACTGCTATAAATCAAGAGAATATATCGGCATTTTTCTCGCGTTTAATTTAAATTGGCTGAAAAAGTTATAAAAAATGTGCACCGACCGCGATAGCTAAATTATAAAACGTAATAAGCCGAGAAGTATGAACTATTAAAAATACTATCCGTTTTAATTATTAAATATAAGTTATCATAAATAATTTAAAGAAAATATTAATAAAGTATTAATTATTATTGTAATACGATTATTACCAAATTAATAACTTACTAATTTAAGTNCTAATATAAAATTAACTTTGTGATAGAAGTGGTAACCAAACGAGATAAAAATAATAATCAAGATTTAATAGGTGCAAATTTAATTGCTGAATTATAAAATAGTATATAGAATAACTAAAGTAAATTAAATAAAAATTAAATTAAAACATATTTATACAAGCACTATTATATTTTGTATAAATTTTTTCGGTCAACTAAAGTTATTATTTATTTATGTACGATGCAGTTTTATTTTATTTTCCTATATAAGTCACGCACTTAAACTATTCAACGAAGTTCCATAATAGTGCAGAGATAATGTTTTCAATTAATTTTTACTATTATGATAAAAAAAATAAAAATAAAAATAACATTTAAATTAAATGAAAAAATATATCTCGTAGAAAATAAAGAATTATAATTATACAGATATAATTAGTATAAAAATAAACCCAACATATTATTTTTAATAAATAAAAGAGAGATATTCGAGCAAAACCTTCTCACATGCATACTCAATTAATATTTAATACTTAATTTAATTAATTAATTTTATAAAATACATTTAAAAGAATTCAACAGGTGGTTGTTTATATTCCATTTTCATTTTTTCAGCTTAAATTAAATTTTATTTTCATCTATATCTACAGTCTATAAGATTAGAGTTGGCACAATCAAAAGGCGGGAAAATTTTGAGGGAAACGATTTTATTGGTCCTCCATGTTAAATGCAACTTCAGAAAAAAATGCTTTACTCTACCCCTGTTCCACAAAAAAAATATAACATGGCAACACCGATTTTCCCTTTTTATAACCCCAAAACTACCTCCACATTTGTTGTTTCCCGCCTTCGATTGTGCCGACTCTAATCTTATAGACTGTAGAATACATGGACTACATTTTTGAAATTGTTTAATCAAAACTATCAGGGTACATTTCGAGTAATAATTCTTCACGAATTCTAGAGTTTTACAGGGGGGTAGCACGCGTCCTAATTAATTGCTGAAATTCATTCTCACATTCACCTCGGGGCATATTTTTTTTGAACACATGCAAATATAAAATTTTATAAAATGATACTTAGAATATTACTTAAAATACCTGTCTCTATAAACTACAGTCAGACGTTTTTTTTTTTGTTTTTTTTAAAAATTCACTATAAAAAAAAAAATCTCGAAATTTTCGCGCTATCACCATACATGCTCTGTTTATATGCATAAGAAGTATATGAGAAAGTTAAAACAAAGTTCAGTTAGAAATGTATTTTTTTTTTTTTTTTTTTTTAATATTCAATAGGAAAGAAATGTTCATATTCTTTCAAATTAAAATAATATAGTGAAATTATGTTTTATATCCTTCATAATTGGACCACTTCGAATGTCATTATTTTATTTGTTCGGGTCATGCTCCCTGCACACGACCAAAGCTGCATGTTAAGGGCAAACAATTTAATAATTATTGTCAATTTGCGCGATGTAAATAACAAAAACAGCTTTGCAATGAACAAGTCAAGACTTCGTCACATATTAAATATGTAACAATTAAATTCAAAAGAATAGAAGTATATAAAAGAGATTGTAAATATTTTAAAATAAACGGAATTTTCCTATTGATTATCCTATGTCAATCTTGGTTTATTTGATATACAGGTGCATTAATTAAGTATGCACATATAATTAAAGGAAGGCCCCTAAAAGGTCCTATCTTGTATCTTGGTCCATTTTTGCACAAATCGGTTCAGTTTTAAACCCTGTCTCAATGTTTATCTATGGGCTGGTCTTTCAGCTGACGGCTGGAAGTTTTAAGTTTTAAAAACTTGTTTGTAAAACAGCAAAACACTGTACAACATAGGTGTAACATGCTGGACTGAATATAGAAGTGTTTTACAATATGTGCGTATGTGTATAACACTTGATCGTACAACAAGTTTCAATGTGTATAGGCTGGTCTTCGAACCAACTTTCAGGTTTTACAAATTTGTTTATGGAATCAAAATGCCTTAGAAGACCTGTTGGATTGGGCCAGTTGTAGTGTATGGGTCTGGTTGTACAGTGTACACCATGTTTCAACATGTATGGGCCCCTTCGAACCAAAATAATCGTCTTTATTTGAACACAGACTTTCCAATTAATGTGTCGATGTAATTTTATATTATTTGAACAATTTATCTAAAATTCCATATTTGTTACGAAGCTATTGCATGTTGAAATTATGGAGTGATACGAGCTTGAAACATGTTTAAAATTGATGAAACTGCTTAAAAAATACAGCACTAAAATCAATAAATATCGCTTGAGATGTCTGATTTAAATAATGTTTATAATTGACTGTTACCGTTTATATACTTGGTAAAGTTAGTTATTTCGTTAGACAATAGCAATAAAATAAGACTGAGTTTACTAAGACTCCACACTCTCGACGAAACGTTTTGTCGAGATTATCAGAAAATATGTGCAAGAACAAGAGGTACCCTCCACATTCTCAGCCAATATGCGCGAGAAAAAAGGCACCCTTCCACATTCTCAGCCAATATGCGCGAGAAAAAAAGGTACCCTCCACATTCTCAGCTAATATGCACGAGAATATGCAATATGCGCAAAGATATCCTAGTATCCTGCACATTATCAGCCAATATGCACAAGAACAAGTGGTACCCTCCACATTCTCGCCCTCTTGTGTTCTTATCTTATTTATTATTTTATTATATTTTTTTTTACCATTTTTTAAAAAAATAGGTACATAAAACAGAAAAAGACACTTCTGACCGCTGTGGAAACAAATTAGCAAACGTGCAGGTGGAGAATAGTGAGAATGTGGAGGGTATTGCAAATAAAGACAAGATAACTAACGAGAGCCCTTTTGAATGTTTGAAATACAGAAAACCGTCGAGGAGAGACCCGAAAACTCGAACATAAACGATCGTAGACGAACACACCCGAATACTCGAACTCGACACTCTCGTGTTGGCCGACTCTCAGGTTAGTATATCGTCAAGAGTGTGGAGCCGATGCGTAACTGGGCGTATGGGTAAAATAAAGAAGGAAATTTTATATTTAAACATGTGTTCGAAATGAAGATAGAAAAATAACAGTTCTAAAAATGGGACTTAAGCAAATTTTCAAGTTGCCATGAGTATAATTTTGTCTGATTTAGAAAAGGGTGTCTTTATTTGGGACGAGGTCCCAAATAAAGGTTTAATTTTAGTGTCAGGTTTTCATTTAGTGTACCTCATGCAGGTCATATACTACCCGCACACGACATGTTCAGATCAAACTGCAAACAGTGTAATAATTATCCTAAAGTTCTTCCTTTTTATAGTTTCGGATTATTAAAAATGGTTGAAAAATGACATTAAAAAAGTGAAAAGTAAATTTGAATTTGAATAATTAAAAATTAAATGAGTAAAGTGCAATAAGTAAGCCGAGCTCATTTTATGCACCATAAAAATTTCATTAAAATCGATTAAAAATTGAGAGGCAGACGGACCGACAGACCAGACACGGAACCGAAAATGTTTCCTGATGTCTAAACGGATTTCAGTATTGGAGTTTTTTAAAGTAGAAGACATAAAATATTTTCGTTCTTCAGAACGATCACATACACGGTTTCGGTTACCTTTGGAAGCTCGGAAGCAATATTAAATTTAACATGTAAGTACATACGGAGTCTCTTGATAGAACCTAATGTTCTATATTTAATTTCAATTGTATTAAAAATGATTTGGTAAAAGTAAGTAAGTGAATACTTGGAATTTAGTGGTTTGGGTAAGTATAATTAGTAAATCAAGTGTTTTAACAATGATTGAATATTTAGTGGTTTAGATAGAGGATCACATAGTCCCTTGATAATTAGTAAATCATATTTTTGAATAATGATTGATTTAGTGGTTCGGAGGATCACTTTGACATATTATGATAATTAGTAAATAATATGATTTAATACTGATTGAATATTTAGTGGTTTGGAGGATCTCTTTGTCACTTGATAATTAGTAAATCATATGTTTTTGGTGACTGAATATTTAGTGGTTTATTCATAAATCTCAGACCTAATATTACATAATATAAATAATTAAAAACGAAAAATATATTTATTTATACAACCCCAACCAGAAAATTAGGATAATATGTTCATTACATGAATTAAAGCAAAAATGAAAAACCAATTATTCATTTATGTTTGAAGGTAAATAAATTTATGAATCCAACCCTAACATTTTTCCATCTTGAACGCAATTACTGTAGTAGAAAATACCAATAAAAAAATCAATTGTTCTGTAGTTTGTCCATTATTTTATGGCAAATTACAGCTTGGTGATAGTTTAAAATGCCATTAAAACAGTTTCTATAGCCATTACACAGGCTTTAAGGTCCACTACAAGCTGTTGCCAGCCTACATAAAGTATATAAACTCTTCTTAATCTATAAGTTAACTTCAACTATAACAGATAGCGTTTAGTTGTTCGTTGTATATTTTTTTATGGTTTTTAACGTTAGGAAAAAGCGCCATTCTTTATGATTGTGGCGCTTAAATTTGTACCCAGTTTCTTTTAAACTGAAGAATGATGTTACAGCTTGAGGAATTGGAATTAATGGTTTATA
>KZ651103.1:696074-718235 GCA_001010745.2 Gerris buenoi
TTTTTTTTTTTTTTTTTTTTTTTTTTTTTTTTTTTTTTTTTAAATTCACGACAGTTTAATTATGATGACCTATTTCATTATTCGTGCCTGACAGTTCCATTTAAAATTGTCGTAAGCAGCTATTTTTGAAATATTTTGGGGTTTATTTTATCAATATTAAAATTTAGTAAATACTTTATTTGACACAGTACTTATCTAATAAGAGAAAACTTAGGTAGAAATAATTATATTCTATTCAATAAACTATAAAATTAAAAACCACTTACAACGAGAAAAGTTGCATCATTTATGCCAATAATATATGCAGAACTTATTTTAAAATAAGTTTTTATTAAGTAAAATGTTAACTGTTTTTATGAAAATTATACTAGATACTTTTACATAATCCTTTAAAAATACAATTTAAAACTATAATAAAGAATATTTGTTAACAAGTTGCAAATGTAGGACGTATAATATTTCTTTGACACAGGAATAAATATGTCTTATCCAAAGCACATTTTCTTGCAATATTCTTAATGGCTTGATTATATGCGTCAAAAATGTACAGTAAAAAATCATTTAATTTTGACATTTTCATGTCTACTTTGGCACATAAACTTGAAAAGCGTTACACAAGCGTTACCATAAAACTACACCAAAAAGCGTTACATGAAAATGTCTCACTGTCTTTCAGACTCACATGCAAGCATTTTTTCCTCACATTTATTGAGTAGCAGATGCGTTTTACAATGTCTTGAAAAAATATAGTCTAGTAAGTGGTTAATGTCAGTGGCGGATCCAGGATATCTTTAAGGGGGGGGCTACTTAAAACTTTTAAACAGATTATNTCTTTTTATTTATAATTTTTTTTTCTTCTTAATCTAGCGTTAGTTCAGATCCTAAGGGGGGGGGGGCTATAGCCCCTGTTAGCCCCCCCTTGGATCCGCCACTGGTTAATGTATGTTAAAATAAACACATTATTTGCAATTTAAAAACTTCTGCTATTTTACTCACGTCTCATCACAAGAATATTGATAAAAAATAGTGTAATTTTAAGTACAGTAAGAGATTTATTCAAAAAAAGAATGCTACTAACAAATTAGGCCACAACAATACGCAATGTAAAGATGGTAAACTAGGTGTGCAATGTAGTTGTCTGCTTGCAATACTGAGCTGAACGTGCAGTTTAATCCTAAACAATAAACATTTTTATTTAAAAACAGCTGAAATCGGATCTAAAATAGTAATGTTTCTAATTTTTAATTAAACAGCATTTTTTTCCTGTTTTTCTATTTTACCCCCCTCTTTGATGAAAATATGAAAAACGTGAACATAACAACAATAACTGTAAAGAGCTTTCCAACATCATACTATTTAATCTTTTGTACATATACAGACTATTTTATCTTTTGTACCCCCTACCCCGTACCCCTGTGTACCGATTTGGACCATTTCAGATTTATACCTTCCTGTGGTTGGTCACATTGACCGCTCCGAATTTTGTGGTGATAGGTTCAGCTAGCTGTTCAGGATGAAACTAATGTACTCCATACACCCCTGTGTACCAATTTTGTGAAATTAGTAACTTTTGATAAATGATTTACCAATTGGGCATTTTGATTCAAGATGGCGGTCATATTATATAAAAGTCAACGTTTGTGTGTATGTTCGTTATACAAATCCACATTTTTAGCCCGATCTCGATAAAAATTTACACGGTTGACCTTTAAAGCAAGGGGGAAATCACTGTCTACGTCTACATGAATTTTCAAAATTTAAGTTTTGGTCCAAAGGGATACGGGGTACAAGTAATGAAAAACAGGGGTCGAAGTAATGAATATACCCTTCATGATGCATATCGTTGAAAAGCTCTTTAAGAGCACAGTAATTATTGTTATGTAATGTACAGTTTTGTCATATTTAAATTTAGAAGGGGGTAAATTTGGGATATTAGCAAAGAATCTTATCAAAGAGGAGGGGGTATAAGTAGGAGTAATAGAATATAGATGTTCTCGCAAAGTAAAATAATTTAAATGTTTCTTGATGGTAGTTTATAAACTTATCAAATTAAAATTACACTCCGTAGCGAAGCACGCGTATCCAGATAGTTCTGTATAAATTTCAGGAATATCGGACGAATAGTTTTATAAATATGGACGTTCAATGTTGGAAGGATAGAAACTGATAAGCAGGCATAAGATCAAAATATTCCCTGATGTCTAAAACATCTTTTGTTTAAAGAAATTTTTAATTTTGGGACAAAACAAAATCATTCCTCAGATTGATGACAATGGTTGCGTTCCCTTCGTTAAGCTTCGAAGGAAAATGCATATTTATTTTTAGGATGTAGGCTGTTAGAATATTTGCGTAGGCTATAAGAATGCAGTTTGTAATTTAAAATACATAGTAGGCCGAAAACATTATTATTTTTAGCTCCGGACTCCGGACAACACTGGTGAGAGAAATAATCATCACTAAATCTTTATTTAGATATTATTTACAATATATTCAAACAAGGTAACACTGTTGTGACAACGTTCTCTTAGTCCTGTGTAGCACTGAATGAATCGCTATTAAAATTAAAACCAGAAACCATGTTCTTTTTTTAATTCCTCTTGCATTATTTTTCCTTCACACACAAGGATTGAGTTACTGTACACAAGCATAAAACTATGGACACTTAGGAACGCTTAAAAAACCCCTGTCAACCTGAAACCCACGATTCTAATGCCATGGTAGTACAAAACACAATTTGACCTTGAACTTTGATTTTAAAAATAATGAGAGGTGGAGGAGCCTCTATTATAACAACAAAACATTGCTGAATCATGCCAACTAGTATAGTTTTAATGTAGGATCATAGCTGCGTTTTTTACGCGCTAAATAATCTATAAACTGTCATAACTCATAACATGACGTGAAAAAAGATAGTTTCAAACCAATTCTCTCGCGTTGAATGAAGCTAACCTGAATGAAACCTTCCCGTGTTATTTCCTCTTATTTATATTTTTTTATTTAATTTTCAAGTCATCCATAGTAAATATTTAAGGCATGTCTGCCGAACAGAATAGAGCCAGGGTTCTCAACCGGTGGGTCGCGACCCCCTGGGGGGTCGCCGGATGTGTCTGAGGGGGTCGCGGAATCCGGGGAGAAAAAAATAAAAACATTTTTTTAAAAAAATTTAATTTTTCATTTACTTAAATTTTCTTAAGTTTTGGTTAACCGCAAAAGCATAGCTTGAGTGCGGCCTTCAGTGATTTGTAAATTAATTAACGAACACTTGTACTTTCCAAGCTTCCAAGTTGTATTTCAATTTCCCCTTCTACATTTCGTAATCTAGGCCTATTGGTGCATTAAACAGAAATATAGTGTGAAATGATTGTTTTTTTTTGTTTTTTTGTTAAACATATTTTCTTGCTAATTCATAACATAAACTTAGCCATGATTTGTTGCAAAACACAATATATTCTAGCTGGTTATTAAAATAATATTGTACTTTTATTATTAGACTAATGGGCCTGACTTTTTCAGTTCTCACCCATGATGTTATGTTATTTTATGAAGTTATAAGTGTCATGGCCTAGGCTTACTATAATGATGTTAAAAATTCTAAACGTTTTAAAAATAAAACAAAATTTTGTTTAAACTTTATTTAAGAAACTTTTAAATTTCAAATAAAAATCCCAAGAATGAACCATCAAGAAAATTAGCCTCAAATACTCTTAAAACTTACCATTTTGCACCTAGATTGTAAAAAATTTCCGGGGGAGAACCCCCGGACCCCCCTTCCCTTTTGGTGGAGGGAATTCCATACCCCTAAACCCCCCGGTGGGACAGGCGCCCCTCTCTTTTGAAGTCCAATCGCCGACACTGATTCAGAGGGGATCGGCGAAATACTCTACTTAAAAAGGGGGTCGCAGTGTCTAAAAGGTTGAGAACCCCTGGAATAGAGGAAACGAGCCGAGCATTGGTCTCTGCGCATGCCCAGTCTAAGATGCGCATGCGGACTTTAGACTGGGCATGCGCAGAGAGCAATACTCGACTCGTTTCCTCAGTTCAGTTCGGCACTAGGACTCGGCTTGAATACACATTTGTTTTTCATTTTCAAACAATTTTTTGGAAAGTTAGTATTAAATTTAATAATAATATTTATTTGGCTTTGTTTAAAACTTGAACGGAATACTGCGCAAGTGTATAAGGAGGGCAGTTTGGGAAAAAACACACTCTGTGACTTATGCATGGCTTCATAAATGTATTTATATCCATATAGCCCAAAAGCGCGTAAAAAAAACGCATGCAATGAACCCACCTTTAAACAATGCATAAAGGTAAAATAAGAGCTTAAAATAAGTTATGATCTTTAACCAGAGCTTGTAAACGTTATTAAAAGATATTTAATAAAACAAACTATTTTTGTCATTCTAAAACAGAATAGGATACACAAGTTTTATTATACACAATGTCGAGGGAAAACATGAGAATGTACAACTATAATGAAGACATATTGTACAGTAAATATGACGTAAAACTGCTATATGAGACTAGGCGGATGATACATAAAGATGCAAATGAAGATGCACTGTGGAAGCGAGAGGCTCCTGCAAGGGAGGGATTATCTGACCTAGAGACCAAGTTGGCAGGTCTCCTACACTCTATGTGTATACACATAGATAGAATAGACTGTAGTGGAGAGACACCGGGCTGTATATATTATGATGTGCTAGAGTAGGGGCCCCAGGGTCGCAGAGGCACAAGGTCTGGGTCAGTTACAAAGCCTCCTCGAGGCGAACCCGTAATTATATGCATTTTATGAGCTGGCCCACCGCATCTACTGGCTACCGGCCTCCCCTCGTAGCCCCACTTATAGAACCGGTCAAATTAATCACTATATACTTATACCCTTTTTTAATATCTTCTATCACTACGCAAACCGAAAGATTAACTACCTTTACACCTGTAAACTAAAAGGCCTGTTATTTACCAGCCCACTTAATTCATCGTTTAAAGGATAAATCATCGTCTGATTGATTCTGAATTATTTACTTTGCATTATAAATAGGGAGATTAAAATTTTAAAACAGATTCATTAAGTTATTTATGCATGAAAAATTTAACATAAAGTGATTTCCAAGTGATGACTCAATTTCATGACGATGAAATGCTAAAGAGCCTTTAAAGCCGCCAACAAAAATAATAAATCTTTATTCATACTCTTAAAATATATATTATTTTATAAAATATAAAACACCTTCTATGTTCAAGTATGAACTTTAACTAGAGATGTTCGGTGCTAGATCTGTCCCTATAGAAGTTGATTATACTTCTCACCTCTGGCGCTGTTTATTTGAGTAACATATTACCTATTTGATTTACATGTTACCTATTTGAGTTACATATTACTTATTTGAGTTACATATTACCTATTCGAGTTACATATTACAAGCTTCAGAGACATATTACCTATTTGAGTTAAGTATTACCTTTTTAAGTTTTAAGTAACTGTGCTAGTCATTCGAAAACTATAAAAGTTAATTAAATATCATTTTTAATTTAGCTCTATAACAATTCACAAGATATATTTTCTTTAATTTTTAAATATTTATTAAAATAATTATTAATTAAGACATGGATATATTTAGATTGGTAAACACAGTTAAAAATTATATCTGTTCTGCATTTGAAACGTTTATAACATCAAGTATCACGTTTTAACATTAATTATCACTTTTATAACATCAAGTATTACGTTTGTAACAGCAAGTATCACGTTTGTAACAGCAAGTATCACGTTTGTAACAGCAAGTATCACGTTTGGAACATCAATTATTACGTTTATAACACCAAGTATCACGTTTATAATACCAAGTATCACGTTTATAACATCATGTATCACGATTATAACAACAAGTATCACGTTTATACCATCAAGTATCACGTTTATAACATCAAGGATCACGATTATAACATCAAGTATAACTTTTATAACATCAAGTATCCATCTTCAATTTTATTAATTTTCGTCACATTCTGACACAAGAGGAATCTTTGCTGATACACTTATTTGTGTCTTTACATTAAAACGTCCAATATTAGTAATAGCCTTTTTTCGACTCAGTATCACAAATCACGACTTTAAACAAACAGCCGTGACATTATAATAATAATTAACTTTGCTTCGAAGAATGAAAATGACTATTTGTTACAATCTAAATATAATTTAATAAGCAATTCATACTTAAATATATGTATAACAAAAGGTGATTTGCGTAGGGAATACAATTAGGAGATTAGAAGAATTTAGGAATGTTTATGGGTTTATATAGTTACGATGAGTTATGAGGGTAATGAAATTAAAGAAAACCGGAGGAACAGTTATTTTTTCTCACAAAAATCCATTTTAAAAAAGAATTAGTGTCCCATATTTTAAAGAGTTAACTTTACTTAATTGTTGCTGAGCTTAGCGAAGGTAACGCAAGCATTGTAATAATTTTAAATAACGATTTTCATCTCTTAATTTAAACTTTTCTTAATATAAATGCGTTTTAGACATTTAGGAACATTTTTAGTCATGTCTCTCATTCATTTAACATCATAATCTTGTCTAACATTGACCAATTTATATATTAAAGGTAATTCATATTAATATAATTATTTCTTATTTTAATTTTCCACTTGCCAATGCCTTCTATAAATGAAGAAATTTGTATCTTTCAGAAACAGAGTACGGTCTAAAAGGTGCATATTATTTTTATTTCAGTTGGCGTTTCTTTTAGGACCATATAGAGACATAATTAGAAAGAAAAATAAAATTACTTAGTTGTGTATTACCCTTATATTTATTTAGTAGAACCTCAGTTAACCGAAATAAAAGTGGCGGGAGTGATTTTGGATAACCAAATAATGGGTTATACTTAAAGATATAAAGGTGTCATAAAATTATTTTTTGTACATACACATATTATATCTACATTTTGCTTTCGAGTTTACCAAAGGTAACGGAAGCGTTGTGATCTTTCTGAAGAACAAAAATATTTTATGTCTCCGATTTCAAAAATTCCAAACGTCTGTCGCTCAATCTTTTGCGAACCAAAGTTTATCTTATAAACAACAAGTCTGATTTTAACGAAATTTGTATGGTAGGTCATAATTAGCCCATTGTTGGTCCCCTATGAGTTTCAACCTTCTGCGCACATTTGTTTCTCTTCCAAATGCGTACAAACACACATTTATTTACATCTATTATAATTGCAGTAGCTATAGTCAAGGTCTGCCTTTTATCACTAAAACTTATCTAATTTTTTGGTAATGATATGTTAAAAATATTAAAAAACATTTTTCAAGAAGAAAATTTGTCTTATTTAGTGAATTTATTAATAAAACCCCGTTACTTTGCTGAAAAAATTACCACGAATTTAACAAAAATTAAGTAAAATATACTTTTGGATGATTTTAAGAACAATTATTAAAGATTAAAGTTGATAATGATCCACAGTGCGGGGCTGAAATATCGCAAATGAGATAACAGAATAATTTAAAATATAAAAATTACAGAAAAGTAGATCCGGTCACTTACTCATCTAACGCGATGTTTTCAGCGAGAAACATGCCACACTGCCACACCACTGTGGCATTCGCACTCACCGCAGATTTGTCGGTGTTTAAACCTACTAATAGGTTTGAGGCGGCGGAGTTTTGAGCAAACTAACCCCACGGCTACGCCAGTCCCCGCATACTACTAGAGGTCGACCAAGAAGTCATGGAAATCTGAGGAGTGCGCTAGTGTCGTCATGTACAGTCAGTTTTTAATAAAATAGATCACTGTCAAAAAACACAGTGTTGTTCTTTGGTTATTAATCATTTTATTTTTTTAACTTCTATATTTTTTGCCATAGGCAACACTGTACCTGATAAGAAATCACTCCTAATATACGATAATATCTTTATATTATTATTTATTGATTATTCCTCTTTATTTTTGAGTTTCATTAAGTTACTTAATCAAACTTTTTCATCCCCGTTAATTGTAGCGTCCTTCGTATTTGCATCATCCCGTGGATTTGTGGTTCTTACGAAAATCGTTTAGGACAGTTATGACTATAACTCGAACTCGTACAGTATAAAAACAAATAAAACAGGAAACCTAACAGATTGGAAACCTTTCTGTTGTTATTTGTGAGATTTGAAAACTAGAATAGCACCCGACTATACTGACTTCGGCAATACTCGGAAGTTCCGACTTTAAACGAAGCTAAGCTTTCAGTTTCTACCGTGTTCATGACTTCTTGGTCGACCTCTAATAAGTGATGAAAGTTAGGTTAGATGTCAAATTAAAATGTCATGTCATACGTGGCGGTATTTATGAAATCAAAATTAAAAAAAAATGAGTCTCATTAAAAAGTAATAATAGTTAAAAATATTTAAATTTATACGTTATCAATTTTAAAATGCTAATTTCTCTACATCAATGTATATAATAAAAATGTAACTATTATAATCCTATATGTGACATTGTATGAATATTTAGTAATTTACTAATGTATTATATTTTTAACATTGTACAGTTGAGTGGACCACTGATATTAAAACATTTATGCAATAGGACACTGCGTAACAATTATAAATTCTTTAGATAATATAATGAGAAT
Organism: Gerris buenoi; assembly: GCA_001010745.2. NCBI lineage: Eukaryota > Metazoa > Arthropoda > Insecta > Hemiptera > Gerridae > Gerris > Gerris buenoi. The sequence continues at coordinate 704,702 of KZ651103.1, forward strand.
AAAATTAGATGCACTAAATGTAATTTTAATCTCATTAATTGTACAATTTAGAGCAGACGATTGTAAATTAAATGTCATGAAATGCAATATAATAATTAAAAACAAAATTTACTAATTATAATGCAATATTAAACTAAATCTCACAGTATTTATCCTCACTTTTAAAGTTAGTTCAGAAAACTTTAATAGTTTTTAAAAATAAAAATAACTAAAAGTACTCTGCCAAATAGTGAGACACATAGCTTCCTCACATCCTATCAAATTATTGATTTTATGCTTTTAAAAGCCACAAAAAATAATTTAAAGCATAAAAAATGATTTTATGCTTTTTAAGCCACAAACTTCTGGACGGAAGTACCTTTAATTTTCTTTTTTAGCAACCATAAGTCTATGTACCAAAATTTCAGATCTCTATGTCAATGGGAAGTAGGAGAATTACTGATGAATAAATCCAAGATGACGGCTATAATTCAATATGGTGGCCATATATCGAAATCAAAATGGCCGCACTTTTCTATTTATGGTACAGTCTATCTATGTACAAAATTTCAAATCTCTATGTCAATGGGAAGAAGGAGAATTAGTGATCAGTCAGTCAGTCAGTCAATCACTGTCACTCTTAGTTTTATATTACATATATATATATATATATATATTATTGTCTAATTTGTTTAATTGTTTCTCGTTTCTCCGTGTTTTCTGTCATAAACCGAAACCAATTATTAATTTGTTTTCAGGGCGTCCTCAACTTTCTGTCAAAATTAAGTTGTTTTTTACACGAAACAAAGTATCAATTTAGCGAAAGTTAAAAAGCGCAGATGCGGGTTTCTTTCGATAAACTATAAAAGTTTAATACAAATCAGAGAAGTACTTTTAAAGCTATAGACTATATAGGTGAAAATAAATGTATGTTTCTGCGCATGTGGCAGAGAAACAAATGAGCACAGAAGAGTGAAACTTATGTGGGACAAAAAATAAACTAATTGTGACCTACCACACAAATTTCATTAAAATCGGACGTGCAATTTTTAAGATATATTGGTTCGAAAAAGTTTAGCGACAGACCGACATCTGTCTATGTAGACACGGAACCAAAAATATTCCCTCATGATGTCTGAAACTGATTTTTGTCTTGGAATTATTTGAAATCGGAGCCATAAAACATTTTCTTTCTTCAGAACGATCTCATAACTAAAGTTAGTAGAAAAAATTTTAGTATATAAAGTTAGTATATAAAAACTTCAATCAGTAATAAATAATCAAAATCTACTAAATCCAGCAATAATCAGTAACATTGAAGGTTCAATGCAAATAAAAATAAATTGCATAAGTATGTGATTTTAGCACACAAACGCATTTATATTGGTCTCTCACTCTCACTAATCGATCAATCACAGTAGAACAAATACGAAGGGACAACCCTAATCCTTACCTATGACACTAAATGTTAACATAAACAATAAATAACTATTAAAACAAAGGAATGTTTATTTTACTCTGTTATTTTTAGAATATAAATGGATATAATTAATTATACATTCGTTTGTCCGAACAACTATTATATGGCAAAAGGATGTTTATGTTTTATGTTTAGTCCAATTTACTTTAGGATAAAGGAATATCAGACTTTTTTTATAAGGAGAGTAACAGTCTAAAGAAGATTATTCCGAACACCTTCTTTAGATTTAATTCTCCTGTGTTTTTTTTTATAAGGGTAGTAAAAATCTAAAGAAGTGTCATGGTTTTTTTTTGGCAAAGAACAACTATGATTTCTTGTATGGATGTGTACCTACTTACAATTTGCAAGTAAGCATTTTACAAAGATGATTTGGCGTCCTCCACTTTCTTTTAACGCCTTAAGAGACATTTTTTTTTCATATATTTCGACCTTTTGAACTTTCAACTCCTAGGTCTTGAGGGATATGTGCGGATTTAATGCCCAAAAAACATACTCATTCGTAGACTTGACAGTAATGCTACAGCAGTGAATAATTTCTTTCCTAAAATACCGTAAAATCTCGCGTATAATACGCACTTTTTTCACCTCTTTTTTCCTTCCAAAATAGGGGTGCGTATTATACACGAGTGAAAAAAAAAATCTTCGTTTACAACTTAAATTTAACTTCAAAAATTGAAAACAATAAAAAACATAAACGTAAACATACTTTTTATTTTTAACAAAAACTGATTTTTATGTATCTTATCGTATATATATTTTGCGGTTACCATACTTATTTTTATTCTGTTTTTTAGACAGAAAGACTTGTTATCGTCATAATTATGTTATTTTACTTCGCTAGTTGATCAAAGTCATTGATAAAAGTAGATAGAAGATAATTTATTGTTTATCTCCAACACCAGTACCGCCGTGAGATTACACAGGTGATAACACTATGAGATTACACCGGCCTGAAAACAAACGACTGACTTTAAAGGCGGCCCTTCTTTGCCTACGAATTTATCTATTTTATAAGAAAACACCTAGTTTTCTTATAAAATAGACACCTTATTAGCCATCTGACCTCGCAAGTAAAATATTGCGCTATAAATATTGGAAATTACATGTAAAATGTGCAAAATTTATCATAATAGGTGCGTATTATAAACGATTTTTTTCTAAAATTTGACGTTAAAGTCGGGTGCGTATTATACGCGAATATTTAATTTTCCCCAAATTATAGCTCAAAATTTTGCCTGCGTATTATACACGGGTGCGTATTATACGCGAGATTTTACGGTAAGTTAGCTTTACTCGTTTGCACTAACTTTTAAAACTACATCATATTTAAGATAATTGATAATACTTTAATATAAAAGTATAAATTTTATACTTATATAAATATTATTAGGTAATGAATAATGAACCCTCCAAGATATTTACTGATAATAATTTTCTCCAAGAGAAATTATCATGGAAAGATAAGAAGATAAAAAAACAACAATCATGTTTTGCAGAAGCTACGATGAATTTAAAATGAAGTTTAATTATGTATTCCATTATTGACAGTACCACTTAGTCAAACGATGAGAATAATTCTTTGAAATTCTTTGAATAAAAAAAACTCTGAGGCTTCATTCGATTTTTCTTAGAAGTCGCGCCAAACCAGAAATCAGAGGTTTATTTTTAAATGCTATTGAATTCTTTCTTATTCTGTCATTTTAATTGTTGAATGGATCTAAATTTAAGATTTAACAATGGTAATGTTAATAATAGTTTTCAGCGAAAAGAATATTTTAAGTTCCACGAGTATAATTTTAGATAAACTGTTAAGAAGAAACCGTATTTATGTACGTAAGCATAATTTAAAAGATGGAAAACTTTATTTAGATTTCCTAAAGATTATAGGTGGGTTCATAGCTAGCGGATCCGTATTTACGGAGGCACGGAGGGATTCATCTATGGCGACTCTTGCGGCACCGCAGAAAGTTGGTTCCAAACCATCTTTTTTGCGGTGCCGCTTTTAAACCTGTATGAAACCTTCACTTCGTCCTCTTCATATTTCCTTTTTGTTTTTATATTACAATTGTTTTTTATTATATTATTGTGTATCTGAATTTGTTCCTACATTTTTTTTATTATAATCTGCATTGCATCTGTGTTTAATATACGTTTATTTATCAGTGTTTTATCTTCATCTGTGTATTTGTCCGTGTTATTTTTATATCTGTGCTTATCATATCTGCTCCTTCATCATTTTTATTATATATACCTATTTCTTATTTATATAACAATAAAAGTCCTTATCTATAATCCTATTACATAAGTTTTTTTCAAGCAAGAGAACTAAATTCAAGTTGAAAAAACGATGTTATAATTGGCTATGTTTATAACCTGGCCGATCGAAACTCGATGGGAGGGAAACAACGACTCCGTCCTCCGTCTCAACGGTTCTCAGACAATATTTTGTTATCTATATAGCCCTCCGCAAATAAGTATCCGCTAGCTGTGAACCCACCTTATAACTTGCGTACTATTGAAACCTCTTCATTTAGCTTTCCTAAAGATATAACCTGCGTACTACTTAGTTTTTTAGCATGGATATGTTTTAGCTCTGACAGAAGAAATTTCAGTAACGCAAAACGACATGAAAAATATAACGCTTTTAAATATCGTGCCAGGAACTTAGGATTTGACAGGAGTTCATTTGGTTTCATTACTTGTATACAGTGTAGTTCTATATTACGCCGATAGAAGTTTTAAATTTTATATAAAATGACATCAGAGCTCCTAGCGGACCAAATAATAATCAAAATGGAAAATTTTTGATAATTTAACACTTTAAAAATCCACTACTATATATAGTAAAAGTTATTATAAAAAAAAGTTTGAAAAAAAAAGAAGTTATTATAAGTTAGTATAATTAATTAATACATCAATAACACATATGTCTGCTGATTTCTCTTCCTGGAAAAACATAAAAGATACAAACAAAAACAAGATCGAAACTGCCAAGGATTTAAATAGTAAAACTCAAGATCCATTCTAAATTAAACTGCGTTTTGTGGAAACTTAAAACACAATTATTGGAATTGCCTATTATGATTGAAAGACTAACTAAAATTTAGAACCATAGCTTAATGTATGAAATTTTGCCTTAAGCCCTAAAGGTGGATAAAAATAGTGTTTTTATAATAAGGAAAAAATTACTTTCTCTTTCAATAACTTATTTGAATGCACCTGTTTCTTAATTTTTATTTTACTTCAAAAATAGCGCTTATAAAAAACTATCTATTCGACATGCATTTTGTTTAAAGTTGATATTTTAACTTCTATCGTATAGGCTTTGCTGTAGACCTGGATAAGAGTAGATTTGCGCATGCTTCCACCCAAACTACTGCAAATCGAAGCTTAACGGTCTCTGGTAAAAATCAATGGGGAAATTAACGAAGGAATTCACTTAGAAACGCATATTTAGTCCTACCTGCGGACTCTAACAAAATTAATTATCAATTTTGGAAATAAAATCAAATATAAACATAAGTAAAGTAGGTACAAAAGACAATAATAATAAAACGAAATTATTTCCGCTGATTATATTTGTCAATCTACTAGGTAGTTCATTGGTGATCATTATCAACTATACTCATCGAAACCATATAACCACTTTGAGTATAATATTTAATCACTAACTACAAGTAAGTCCTACTACAGACACAGTCTGTGCCAAACGAGAGTGCGTTGACAGCGTAGAAAATCGAGTGACACACAGATTGGCCAACCTCTGAGGGAAAAATATAGCCACTACATTATCCTTTTTATACGGTTATCCAAAAGGCAAATCTTGAGCTCTCATTGGCTCCCCACCCCATTTGCTAGTTTTTCTCGCGCTATCAACGCACTAACTCTCGTTTGGCACAGACTGTAAAACTCAATCGAAACAATTTAGTCGGTTCATAAAATTTTTATTCGAAGCGTCAAGAATAACATTCAAGGTCTTCTAACCACTGAATATTTACTGAAAGAAAAAAAAATGTAATTAATAGCATTTCGTATTTAAAAATTGAAAAAATCAAAAATATAATTATGGTGTACACTCTCTAATTTATAGTTAATTTTTTTTTAAAGAAGTTATTTGGTTAAAGTTTAACGACCTCTTACACGCACTAAATCTATCAAATAGATGAATATCGTGGGGATAATAACCCTAAATTACAATCAATACCAAAGCGATTTGGTTTCAAAAGTAACTAGATTCTGTAGTTTCTACACCTGATTATAGAGAACTGTTATCGTATTGAATAAAAATTAAGTTTATCACAAAGCAAATAGGTAACGAAAAATCTCTATAAAGTTATATAGTTTTTTCAAACCTTACTTTTCAATTTTGAGCAACCGGAGGTTGGATTTGTATTTAGGAGCAAATATAGGATATATTACTAAATAAATATAAAAGCAAGGAAATGTATAAAATAGTATATTATGTATAAAATGTCGGCCAATTTGTGAAGCACATAATATTTATCTAGTTTACTATTTTGGCTGAATTGCTTTATTAGTATAAAATAATTTGTTTCCACTAGGAATTAAAATTTTTGTTATTTAGTCCTGATTCGATTCCCACGGGTCACTCTTATTTTTATTCAATATTAAAAGTGAACAAACGATTGAAAATATAACTGGGCCAACTAGGAGTTATTTATAATCAAACATCCAAAATCCATTTCAATTCGGACGTATAGTTTTTAAGATATGGTGAAAAATTATATTCATCGGAAGACCGACAGATCTCTGTTTAGGAATTTTTGAAATAGGCACCCCATAAATAAATTGTATTGGATTTCTTCCAATCCAACCAAGTTTCAGGTTTGAAAAACATGTTTATAAAATCAAAATGCTTTAGATAAAAATCAAAATGTTGGACTTGGGACTGTGGTTGCATAATATGTCTCAATGTGTATGGGCTAGTCTTCTAAAAAATTGTCTTTTACATTTTTCTTTTAAATTTTTAAATTGTCTTAAAAATTTTGTCTTTTAAAAACAAAAAGCCTTTAAATATACTTGATGGACTGTGTATTGTATATGGACTGTATGACCTTAAATAGACCTGTTGGACTGTGTATGGACGTGCTGTACGACTTGGATGACCTTGAATAGACCTTTTGGACTGTGTATGTGTATGGGCATGCTGTATGACTTGGATGATCTTAAATAGACCTGTTGAACTGTGTATGGGCATGCTGTATGACTTGGATGACCTTAAATAGACCTCTAAGTCAGTGTATGGACGTCCTGAGGCTGAGTAACTTGGTTGCTCAGATGGACCCCGTTGGACTATGAATGGACGAGTTGTATGAATTGGTTGTACAAATTGCTTATTCATGTTAAAGATCCATAAGGGTTGGGATATAAAAAAACATTAATAATTTTGAACATGGAAAATCTGCCGTTCATCAATTCACTTATGTTAGCCAAATAAAATGGTCGAAATAGGTCTGTATATAGTATTAAATACCTCTTAGCTGTAGCGGGAGTTTTGAAAAATTTTAGTAATATACTGTTTAAGTTTAGAAAAAATAATTCCTACGTTAGCTTACATTAATTAGATAAGAGCTTATGTATACTATGTAAAAATACAAAACACTACACTGTATTAAAAACCATCTTTTATATATTAATCATAGAAGTCGCAGCATTCAATGTATAAAGAGAAGGTTACTATAACCTAAAGCAGTGTTGCCTTTTATCTATAACAGTGTAACCAGAATCAACACAACTAAAATTTAGTACAAATACAAAAGTATATACATGTAGTAATAATAAAATATATAAAAATATTATTGATAATAGTCGTAAAACTATCAATAACAATATGTGTGAGGCTCTCACGCATTAAAAGTGAAACTTAAGTTCTGGAATGCATTGCTCTCTTTCATTTTTTGACGAATTTAATATTTCACGATTAAGAAACGGTTATGGGGAAATTTAATTGAAAAAAAAAAAAAAAATATTGCTATGCTAAGGCAACCACATTTATTCCAATAAAAATATATTTTTGTTTTGATTTGCTGGTCTTTAAATACATATATAATACAATTAATCTGTAAAAAGTTACACTTGGACGAGTCTCGAATCGCAAACTTCGTTACACGAATTCGCAACATGAAACAAATTCACTCTACCGCCGTTAAAGAAGTTTCACTTCAAAAAATTGACTAACGAAAAGGGCTAATAATAAAACTATATAATTATGTACAATAACACGGGGTTTGTTTGTAACTCCATTAGATGTATAAACCTAACAGTTTATACCCGGTCCGGGAATTGAACCCAGAGCTGAGGTCTTCTTACACCTTTATAGACTTAACCCACTATATGTAGGTTATCTTATGCTATATGCATAAGGCATAAATCTATAAAAACTTAGTAACATTTTATTTTATTTTTTAACTTAAATATTATTTTTATTTATATAAAAAAAAATGCCCTTACTATAATTTAAAACTGAATTTATACAGTAAACAATTAGTAAGCAATAAATATAAATACAAAAGTTACAATTGAATAATAAAATATTAATTATTATTATTCAAAAGTAAAATAATTTATTCAGTAAAAACATTTAATTTATTACAAACGCAATAGTAATTGTTTTTTTAGTTGTTTAACAACAATTAAACTTTCGTTTATTCCTTCTCTTTTTTTAATACAAGTTAATTTAAATACGAAATAAAATAGAATTATTACGAAGTTAAATAAGGGAAAAGTTATTATTAAGTTAGTGAAAATAGTAGGTCTTGGTTTAGTTTCAAGCGAGAAAGAAGAAGTTCTTCTTTTTTATTTAAAAAAAATGTATTGGACTGAGTCTGAGACAGATAGAGACGTCTAGAAGGGGGGGGGGGTTGGTAATGTAGGTCGGGGTATTTCAAGAGAGAAGGGAATCAGCTGAATATCAGCTGATGTAGGTTCTAGAAGATCGATATTTTAGAAGCCCAGGCGGGAGTTTGCCACGGGGTTATATATAGTTCGGCCTTGTCTATCCCGCTGCACCCAGCTCCGGATGGCATATCATTCTTTCTCTATCGCACTTTTTATATAAAGCATTCTAGACATATAGGAGGCATCTATACAACTGCAACGACGAGTCTCATATAACTAAAAACACACCGTTAAAACATACCCCGCCAAACGCTTTATTTAAATTCTTTCATTTTTTTATTTTAAATTTTATTTTTTTAATTTCGCAATGACTTTTTAAAATATGTTATGTAAAATATGAAACGTTCATAAACTAAAACAAAAACTAACTAATAAAAGAGATGTAAATCTAGTTTGTTAAATTTATTATTTCAATAAAAATTAGTATGACAATATAAACTAACTAATAATAGAGATGTAAATCTATTTTGTTAAATTTATTATTTCAATCAAATTAGTATAACAACATAAACTAACTAATTATGTATAGAGATATAAATCTTAAATTTAATTTTTATTTTATTTTTTTTAATTTGTTAATTTAATATTTCATAAAAGTTAGCATGCCAAAATAAACTAATTAAAGAGATACAATTCTATTTTTCTTTATTTATTCTTAATTCTAATTATTAAATTAAATTAGCATGGCAACATGAACTGTCTATTTAAAGATATGTAACTCTCAATTGTTTAATATTTAATATTTAGAATTCGTGTAAAAATTAACAAATGTAGCACAACAACACTAACTAAATAATCAAAATATGAACTCTATTTAGCTTTATTTAGTTTTAGTTTTATTATTATTAAAATCTTAGAATAATTTAAGTCATAAAATCATATTTAACTCTATTTAGTTAATTAATTGTTTAATTGCTTAAATTGAGAACCCTTTATTTAGAATTTATGAACCCTCGATTTTGTCCGAATTATGTTAATTACAATACCAAAAAAAAAAAAAAAAAAAAAAATTTTAATGTATATAATCTTAAGCAATTTCAAGACACGCCACAAATAATGTACCTACATATTTAGAATTTATACGTCAATAAGTCTCAAATTAGAAGAAGCAACTTATGTCATTTACACTTTTAATAATTAATAAACTTAATTTAATTTGCACGCAAAGATTAACACATTATTAAATAAAATAAATGTTATAAATTTTTAATATTGGATGACCTTGAATAGACCTTTTGGACTGTGTATGTGTATGGGCATGCTGTATGACTTGGATGACCTTAAATAGACCTCTAAGTCAGTGTATGGACGTCCTGAGGCTGAGTAACTTGGTTGCTCAGATGGACCCCGTTGGACTATGAATGGACGAGTTGTATGAATTGGTTGTACAAATTGCTTATTCATGTTAAAGATCCATAAGGGTTGGGATATAAAAAAACATTAATAATTTTGAACATGGAAAATCTGCCGTTCATCAATTCACTTATGTTAGCCAAATAAAATGGTCGAAATAGGTCTGTATATAGTATTAAATACCTCTTAGCTGTAGCGGGAGTTTTGAAAAATTTTAGTAATATACTGTTTAAGTTTAGAAAAAATAATTCCTACGTTAGCTTACATTAATTAGATAAGAGCTTATGTATACTATGTAAAAATACAAAACACTACACTGTATTAAAAACCATCTTTTATATATTAATCATAGAAGTCGCAGCATTCAATGTATAAAGAGAAGGTTACTATAACCTAAAGCANAAGTCTCAAATTAGAAGAAGCAACTTATGTCATTTACACTTTTAATAATTAATAAACTTAATTTAATTTGCACGCAAAGATTAACACATTATTAAATAAAATAAATGTTATAAATTTTTAATAAGTTCAGTCAATCTTCAATCATGATGAATTGTCAGAATAAAACAAAATACAAACTTTATTTAATTTTATTTAAGATAAATTTTAATTTTAATTGAGAAAAATTTATTTAGATAGAAGAACAATTCGATTTTTTAAATCACCTCGCTAAAGAGTAATTCACAAGCACATAATAGACATATGATGTCATGGACTGCAAATAATAAATCAATAATCAATAAGCCTTAACTCATCGCTAATCACATCAAAATGAGTGATCAAATTATTGTACTTGAAAGTATTAAGTTTTTTCTTTTTAATAAATGTCTTTCATGCTTTTAACCCTGGGGTTATTGATGGCTCAATATAATCTCAAGTCCGTTGAGAAGTTCTCTGAAAGTTTAGAAGAACATAAATCTTTAAATAGTCTCCTACAAGAAGTACATTTCTCATTTAAGAAGTATCTGCACTTCACACTTTAAAACGTTTAACTAAATTATTGAAGGATAAAAAGTATTCGTTACTACTTTTGCTTGTTACTCCCCCATGTTTTTTTTAGAATAAAAATGGATAAAACTAAGTTTTATAAATTCTTTGTCCAAATAACTATTATGGCAAAGGGATGTTTATGTTTAGTCCAATGTACTTTAGGATAAAGAAATATCACACTTCTGTTTTTAAAAGGGTAGTAACAGTCTAAAGAAGAACATTCTATACACTTTCTTTAGATTGTTACTCCCTTCTGTTTTCTTTATAAGGGGAGTAACTGTTTAAAGAAGAAATCCCCTACACATTCTTTAGATTGTTATTCTATTCTGTTTTCTTTAAGAGGGGAGTAACAGTCTAAAGATGTGCCGTATTCAAAATATTGTATTTCAATAAAAAATTAAATATTTATAATTTAAGTTTTAAGTATTGCTGTATATAAGTTCTTATCTATAATCTTTACGTTTGTTAATATGTTATTTAATTTTAAATTAACTTATAAACCTATTATAAACGGTTTAAAATGGCAACAAGTAAACGGGGGAGGACATAAAAACAACAAGTATTAGTCAAGAGGGCACGTGCTTCGTTTATCGTTTCTCCCTACACGCTTTACCGCCTACGGAATTCGTGAAACTTCCGCTTTACAAACGAACATCAAGCCGGTATGTAGTGAACTTCTGGAAAAAAAAACATTCTTTATTATATTAAAGATGTCGTACTGTAGTCAAGATTAAATTAAATATAAGACAGTAATATTATGCTTGCTTGTAATTTTTTTCTTTTTCATTTTTGCTATTTAATGTAATTTTATAAAGTAATTTCTTAAGTAGTGCAACATGTGTTTATTTTTTAATTGTATATGCAATGGCAATGGCAACACTGTTAGCACACGAAAATAAATCGATGTTTTAGTATGAGTCATTTAATGTCTACCATCCAAGAACGAAAAAAAGGTAGTTTTATAGCTTTTTATAACAACTGACTATACATTTTAGCACTTATTGTTCATTGACATTAATATTATATTTAATAATGTTTCCTAGTTATAGTTACTATGAATATGGCTATTCATACATTGCCATAACTTCTAATTAAGATATTCACTAACATAATAAAATAATTCTGCACTTCACAATAGAAGGTTTTATGATTTCAGAACTTTGACCAAATATGAGACAAAGCAAATGCTTATTTCTTTAAATTTGTGTATCACCATTTATAACATAACAATCAAGAGTTTGCTTCATAGAGTTATTCTTTAAGATAGCTAAATGGCGGAAAAGAGAAACACATTTTTAAATCTAAATCTGTAATAATAAACAATCATCACGATGATTAACTGCAAAATGGCAAAATGGATTACCAATAATTAACCAAAAGGTTAGTCTATAGTCTACAACTCTACAATAACACATCTTAAACCTTAAACTGTTCTGTCCCTATCCCCAAACGCTGGTAAAAATAAGAAACTTATCAGCTGATAAATTAATAACCTAACCACTTACAACTTTTTAAAACAAACGTTTTAAAATTATTTTTAAACCCTTTATCGGGTAATTTACCTTTTCATTTCTATATTTTTATTGTTTACTATTTTTTTTACCATTTTTAATAGTCGTCGTAATAAAGTTTTCAGTAAGGTATAATTTATGCCAACTCATCTTATTTTGAATGGATTGTAAGTGTATAATTAATATGACATTACACTTTGTTCATGAATATTATATTTTAATACTCTTTTTTAATATTTTTTTTTTTTAATTTGTTATCTAATTTTGCGGTATTTTTTGGACCGCTATCACCGCCTGGTAACCGGGGTTAAATTCTATTTTCTTTTACTCTTTGCTTTATTCAGAATGTTTTGAAGATTGAATACATAAAAATAAATTTGAAATTTGTCAAGAATGATTCATAATTCAGATTAAAAGAAAATACTACAAAAGCCTTAGAATACTGTAGGCACAATTTGTATTAAGACAATGCCATTGAGCTATGAGCAAGGGAAGAAGGCGGCCGCAAGGAGCGCTATCTCAAGAGATTTCCAAATCCTCAGGAGGACCTCGGATTCTCATCCTTTTATTCTGCCTAAGAAAACCTTTAGGGACATCCTTTAATACAATAGACGGGGCTTAAGGAGGCGTCAAATTTAATTTTATTTTGACTAGAATGAATACAGACTTGGTTTTTGAAAACCATGAATGCAGACTTTGTTTTGAAAAGCCAAAAAAATAATGCTTTTCATACGAATCATTTTGAAAACCTTAATAATACAGAATAATATTTAAAATAAAAACGTAGTCAGATTACTGTCAAAACTTGTAATAAAAATTGATTTTATACCAAATAAAGTGATCAAACTAAATTTAGCTGATAGATCTACAAGTTTGGTCCTATAAGGCAGCGGTTCCCAAACTGTGGTACGCGTACCATTGGTGGTACGAGGGATTGGGTCCAGTGGTACGCGCCACATAAATATTTGCGGTTGTTAGGAGCGTATTCATCCCCTATATGCCTCAAAACCAAGCATAGAAACAGACTGTCCTGCGTTGAGGATGATGCATTTAAAACTCAGCCCCATCACTCCAAAAAAATTGTTTGAGCCAATTATTACAAACACATTCATCCAATTAACCTGCCTAACCATATTGTTTATTCTTTTCTTATAAAGTATTCTTTTAGTATTTTCTTTATAAATGTTATTTTTTTTTTTAAATACAAGTTTTATTAACATTCTATGTTCTATTCGTGTTATTTTGTTGTAATTTGATGTTCTTTGTTCTTTCATGAATGTTTTTTTTTTTAATAATTAATAAA
>KZ651103.1:719380-734688 GCA_001010745.2 Gerris buenoi
TTTTTTTGGTTTTTTTATAAATAAAAACTCCTGAAGATAAACCAGGGGTAGTTAGGGGAGGGAGGAGGGGGGTAGGGCAAAAGCAGCCTGGTGCGCCTGCGCATTCCTTCCGCCCTCTCCGGCTTCCGGCAAAATATTCTCGCCGAGCGAAAGAGGTCGGTCTGAGCGGACCGGAGCGGACGCAGTGTGTGGGTTTCCATTTAAATACATGGGTTTTATTTTTTTCATAAAAGTCTGAGCTGAGATGAGATGAGCTGAGCGGATCCTGTGTGGGACAAGCCTAACTTGTATCTCCATCGGTTATACTTAAGTAAAAAGTTATATGTTTCATTTTAGGTAAATTTTGGGCACTTCTTTAGAAGTGTTTCTGTCACTCGTCACTCCCTTTATAAAATAACAAAAGCCAGTAATAATCTAAAGAAGGGATACAGAATGCTCTTCTTTAGGCTGTTATTTCCCTCTCCCCTTTTAAAATAACAGAAGGGAGTAACCAATCTAAAGAAGGTATACAGAATGTTCTTCTTTAGACTGTTACACCCCTTATAAAAACAGAAGGGTGATATTCCTTTGCCCCAAAGTACATATGACTAAACATCTCTTTGCCTTAACAATAGTTATTTGGAAAATGATTGCACAAAAATAATTAAAGCTCCATTAAATATACTAAAAAAACACAGGGGAGTGTAACAACCTAAAGAAGTACCAAGGTAGAAATCTTCCATAGATAANATAAGCTAATTAAACCAAGGTAAAGACTAAGTCTAAAGATTAAGAAGTGTCTTAGGAGAGTACTGTATACATATTTAACAAACACTGTTACTTACTTTACAAATTAAAACAAAGATTTGGGTTCCTTTTTCAAATGTAAATCACTCTAAATCATAAAAGTTTATTGTTTTAGTGAATTTATTTCTTATTTTTATATTATAAATTAAAATAAGCTAATTAAACCAAGGTAAAGACTAAGTCTAAAGATTAAGAAGTGTCTTAGGAGAGTACTGTATACATATTTAACAAACACTGTTACTTACTTTACAAATTAAAACAAAGATTTGGGTTCCTTTTTCAAATGTAAATCACTCTAAATCATAAAGATATTATTCGACTTTTTTTTCATTATTAAAGTTGGTTATTTTACCAGGTTGAAGATAATATAGCCAACAGATGATTATTAGCTTGGGTAAAGTGTGTGTTATGTGTTAATGTAATAATGTTTTAAAGTATCACTCAATAAAATATAGTTGAAGGAAGAATCTTCTTTGGTAATTTTAACCCATTATTTTTTAAGGGTTTTTATAAAAATAATAAGAGACTTAAACACATGTTGAAAAAAACAAAAAACAAACAAACAAACAATATGACGAAGAAGAGCCTCGTCTATAACAACTATCTCCAAATCTACTTACGGCCGCTGGTTCGAAAACTTGGAATTTTACTCCCAAATATGTTTTGACTTAGAAAAAAACGATATATTTTTTAAAACTCAATGAAATTTCACAAGTTCATTATGAATCTACCTGCTTCAATGTATAAAGTAGTACAAAAAATACAACCTTGTATTAAGGCTATAAGTAGAAATTGGTCGGATAATGTAGATATAATTATTATTGGAGGTATTAGGACGTGAAATAGTTTTTTTTGGCAGTGATTCGCTCATAGCCGTTTCTGAGATGCAAGTAGAGATATATCGCATAAAGGCGTGACCTTGGTCGTGAGGTTTGTTTTTGTTTGTATGTCTGTCCGTCTGTTCTGGTCCTGTGCATTGGACGGGGAAGAGAGACCTGTCACTTCAAGGACGTCACGACAAAGTGGAAGCCCCCTCACGCACCCCTAAAAACTTGTCAAGTATTCTCCACTCTCCAGAAGAGACCATCTCTTGACAAAATAAACTTCTTCATCTTTTAACGATATACATAATTCATTAAACAAAAGGTCGGATTCAGACGTCTAAGTCTGTGGTTTTTCTTTTCCAATGGATTTCAGTTGAGACATAACCAACATAGTGATGGATTCCAACATTTGAAATATAAAATAAAAGCGGATCTAGAAGATGAATCACCAAGCCATCAATAATAAAATATAAATTTTTCATAAGACAATCAGGATAATGCTAATTTTAAAGACTTCATAAAGCACACAATTTTAATAATAAAATAATTGCATCAAAAGACCTTTTTACATACTACGTTTTTAAATTTTCTGTCATAAATTTAAAACCCTGTCAAAATGAAGATTGTAAATATGGGACATATCAAAACAAATAAAATAACGTGCGGACTTTTTCCGAACTAACTTTCCATATAGCACAATTTGCTGAAAACTGATTAAATATTGCTGAAAGATGGCTAAAATTATTAAAATAATGCATTGTCATCGTGTTCTGAGCTATTCTAAAAGTTTCAAATGTCTAGCTACTCGGGAAGTTAGTTAAAAATCGATTGCAAAATTTTTACTGGACAAACAAACAAACGAGAAAGCAAGCTAATAAAAACGTAGTAATAAAACACTACACTAGAATTAGATTCCTCTAGAATTTACATTAATAAATTCGCAAAGAACATCGAAGTAATTTGAACAAGTGGTTACGTCTAAAACTACTTGTCATTGATAGTAGAGGAGTGGCCTTTTGCCTGTTTAAAACTTCCTTCAAGGTTTTAGAGTTCTTTGTGTAGAACCTGAATGGCAGGATGATAATGAATTACGATTTTTGTTTTGTTCAACCATAGATCAGTTGTTTACAATTTACACTTCAATAACAACGTAATCAGGTGTGATAAGAAACTAGCAAAATACCAAATACAAATACATTATTATCAGATAAGATAAGACAAGACATACTAATAGCACTATTAACATAATAATAGAACCAATTGCAATAGTAAATAAAATAAGACATACTAAATTACAGCACCAGTTTAGATTAAAAACTGATATAATTGAATTCTTATAAGGTAAGAAAAGAAGTAATTATAAGGTTTGATAAGGCCGAATTGTATCATCAGATCATCACCATCAGATAAGAGAAGATCTATTAAATACATTTTAATCAGGTGGGATATAGTTATTTATGTAACTATGCAGCAAAATGAAATTTTACTTAGATTAAGACCCTGGGCGCTACGATGATAAAACACATACACACATAATACGTCTATATTATAGACGTCATGCTGAAAACCTCCCAGGAGGTCGGAGGTCTTAAAAAAACCCAAAAACGGATAATTCAGTTGAAAACAAAATATTGGGTTAAAACAATACTTTTCCTACCATAGGTGAGGAAAAGTAAAAAAAAAATAAGCAAGATTATTGAATATAAAGACAAATACCTGGGATATAGATATAAGCGAGTTAAAATTAGTTTACATTCCAATTAAAGATAACAAAAGGATGACCATAAAACTGTTTTTAATTGAATAGGGAACGGATTAAGAATAAATTGATGACGATTAATTTTAGATAATTGTTTCTAAACATTAAAATGCACTGCAGTGTTTGCACAGAATTAAAAAAAGAAAAAAAAACTAGTTATAAGGAAAGAGAGAGAAAAAGGTGTTGAAAACGTGAACACTGTCTTTTTACAAGGAAAGACGCTGAACTCAGCTGTTTTAGGGTGGGGTCGTGGCCTGGCCCGAATACAAAGGACCTGCTTCAATCAGCTATTTCCTAAACACACACAAGATTTCGGGTTTAAAAGGAACCGTGAACATCAGCAGAAGGTGTTACTCGGAGCGTTTAGTTCCCCAGGTGACTCATTATTGTGATCGATTCAACAGTGGAGAAAAGAGAATCGCATAAGTTTCAAGATGAGCCGGATGAATTATACGAATTACCAACATTTCAAGAGAGAGATAAAAAAAGCGAGAATTAAAGAAACAACACTGTCAGCAAAGCAAAAGGGGAACAACATTTTTTTCCCCCTTACCTTTTTTTCAAAAAGTAAGTTAGAGGTGTTAGGAAAACGGGAGGGAGAACTGCGTCAAATTGTATATTGTGTTAAGCTTTTGCTACTTTTCCTTAAGATATTTAAGGGTAAACTGCTGAAACAGAGAATCGATGCCCGTTTTTCTCTTTAGTAAAAAAAAGAACTGACACTTTACAAGAGCTGAATTCTAATGCGAAGCAGTCAACCGTTCCAATCCCCAGCTTGATCTATCAGCGAAAAAAATAAAAAATTTCTTCCTCCTTTTGTTTAAAATAAAAAGCATTGTATCAACAATATCGATATTTATTTTACCGCACATCGCAATTTTTATAATAGGTAATACATATATAGATGTCATAAAATGTTTTTTTTATATATATACCTAACAAAATAATACATAATATTACTGCAGTAAATAAATTTAAAGCAAAAAAGTTATTTCATTTACATTGTAAGTTAATAAATGCATGATGAAAGAGGTGTAGTTCAATAACCAAACAACGTCTTCGCATAAACAAATTGAAATAAACAATTGACCGGTTTCAGCTGTTTCTAAAACAAGCCTTCTTCAGATATCCTTGAGAAACACAAGTCACTTGTGATTGGATTGACAAAGTCAATCCAATGACCTCTAAATTATCTGAAGAAGGTTGCTTTAGAACAGCTGAAACCGGTCAATTGTTTCTTACAATTTGTTTTGTGTGAAGACTTTGTTTGGTTATTGAACTATTGAACAACAACCTTTTAGTCATACATAAGTCGCCATCACACATTGAAGAACACAGTCGAGGATCTACAAATTGATTAATAAAATAAGGCAATAAACTTACTAATTATTTAAATATTAGAAAAGTTATTGTCAATAATGAACTAATGTTATTGTAAGTCTTAATAACTAGGACTAATATAAATCAATCAGTCAATCAAAATGTTATTGCCTTAAATGTCACAATAATACGCAGTGTTATTGCAAAAGATGTTCATAATTTCAAGCGTACAAAAATGCAGTTTTATTTACCATACAAAGAAATAAAATGGTTACACATTTAATGGTTATACATTTTAAGAAAACTCAAAAAGTTTTATCACCAGGTACTCAGAATTATAAATGTTCGATATGGGAACCCCTTGTGAATTAGAACTCCCCCTTACCTGCTCTACACCTTCATTGCTCACTGAAGGCCTTCCAGTTGATTTCTTTTTACAAATGCAGCCATTTTTTTTTTTAAATTCAAGTACCACTTGCGAATATAGTGATTGCTATGAGGATGTTCATTAAATCTGGTTCTAAAGCCACGTTGCACACTAATAACTGATTGGTTAATGTGATAATCCTACTCACGAAATGCTTTCTTGTCTTCAAATTCAGCCATTACACAACACTGACCATAGTGACCATATAATATGACTTAAGAAACAGCTGATACGTACCAAATGTAAACCAAAGATTATGATTTTTTCTTTCCAGTGGTACCAACTGATGTGGTCATAAAACATATTAATCTAGTGATATATTTTCAATCGAAATCAGGAACATTATTTGTAATAACTCTGTATAATACTAATTCAAAATACAATATTCTTTTCTCATAGAAATCAGCATTATGCTGATGTATTTTTATAAGGTACCTCTAACACGTTTTATCAATAATTTCTTATCACTGAAATAATCAAACTTAGAAAAGAGAGGAAAGAAGAGAGCATTGTTGTGTAAATCTTTGTATAGTTTTATTTTTATTAAGCACTCATTCGACAACACTGTTTCTGTGTTTCTATTTCTCATCAATATACTTGAAGAAAAGAAAAGTAAGTCTCAAACCTTTTATTTTAATAAACCAATCTCTCAATTATTATTCAATTTACTACATCATAATAAGGGGTCAATAACCTGTTAATTAGTTTTAATTATTTACCTTAATTATATTACTATACCTCAATGTAGATTTACACTTCATAAATTCATAATTAATTATTGTATTAGATTATAGAGTTTAAAATAGTCTAAAACTGCTATAACCAAAATGTAGTTTGAGCATAAAAAAATTAGAAGGACTTTTTTTAAAAAAGGAACTCAACTGAATGAACGTTCCTCACCTCTAACAAAGGAAGAGTTTAAGTGTTAAACCATGCCTAAGTAGGGTCATTCACAAACTGCGTAAACCAACACCATTTTGAAAACCTACTCTCAAATTATGGTAGCCCTAAATAATAGGTAATAAATAAAAAAACATCAAAAACAGCTGACTTAAGAAAAACGTGCTCTCCGAAAAATCCTAAAAAAATATACATAGTGTTAGCTTCATCCCCTTTGCCTTTAGAACAACTAATACACATAATAAATGGTTATTATTATGGTTTAAATGGTTATTATTAGCAAATAAATGGTTATTATTATTATTATTATTAATACACATAATAATAATAATATTAAAATTTTTTCTTAATGAACGTGTAGAGTTGTAGAAAACTTACGTGTTAATTAAGACTCATACCAAACTGAATTATTTTGAATAAAACAACCTCACTTTTTTTTAGTGTTATTGTTATAATGATCACGACAACAATATTTCTTAACTGTTATTTACAGTCTCTGCCAAATAAGTTTTATTGCGTTGACAGGGTGGGAAAGTCATAAAAATAGAGTGGGGAGTCAATAAGAGCTCAAGATTTTCTGATCCTCAGTAGTTGTCATTGGCCAACAACTCCATTTTTTCGATTTTGGCTCAGAGACTGTTTAATGTTTATATAATACATAAATAAAAATCATAATTTTATTTTTACCTAATATTTAATTTATCGATTAAGCTGTAAAATAATTTTGAATAAAGCTATAAAAATGAATAATCTATTTCTCCATTTCATGGAAAAAGATTGAATCATGGATTATTTTTTAGGGTATTGCTTAATTTTCAATGCTTTTCCATAAAGTGAAGAAAATCAGTATACATTTGTCTAATTGATAAAGTAGTTGGATCTTAAGGTGTAAAATTATGAAACATTAATCCATTTTGATTTCCATTTGGTCCGCAAGGAGCTCTGATATCACTTTATATAAAATGTAGACTTTAAATGGGCTAAATAAAGAACTACAATGAATACAAGTGAACACCAGTCTACCTATTATATTCTAACTTCCTGGTACGATATTTAAGAGCTTCACATTTTTCATGTTAAAACATAGTTAAAACATATCTCTGTTAAATTCTATCTATGTTAATCTATCTGTTTAGTGAAACATTAATAGAGTACGGTTCAATTTATTAGTAAGGTAGTAATATCTACCGTAATTCAGCGTACAACAATGGCTAAAGATATCCAATCATGGATCACAGATTCTAATACATATAACGATTTTCTATGATGGCGGATATATTTTGTTGTTTTTTTTTTTTTTTTTTTTTTTTTTTTTTTTTTTTTTTTTTTTTTTTTTTTTTTTTTTTTTTTTTTTTNTTTTTTTTTTTTTTTTTTTTTTTTTTTGCTTCAAATAATAAGTTTTGAATCACACAATGAGTTTAAATTAAAAATATACATATATGGTTTTTAAATATTTTATATGCATAATAAATATGTCGAACTTAGTCACATTAAATTTTAAAGTAATTTAAAAATGGTTATTTATCACAATAATAAAAGGTAAGAGGTAATTTTGAATGTACATAGTATAAACTTCAAACTGAAGATCCAAAGGGTAATCAATTCCTATTACTACATTTTATTAGACCAGTTTTTTAAATGTAGGCTTTTAAAAAAACGAACGTATAAGGCATTTTCATTAAATGACTTGTCTTACATGATAACGCAATATATTTGCAATAGGATGCATAATATAAATAAGGACTTAAAATGTGAGTTGAAGACTAGTATAAAAATATAATAGATAAAATTTAATTGCTTTCTTAGTTAATGTTTAATTTTTTTTAAAAAAAATACGGTTTAATATAGAAAAAATAGGCAGAAGAAAGAAATAGAGAAGAAGAAATCAAATTTAGAAAAAAAAATTGTCTTGTTTTAGCGAAAACAAATGGGAGTAAACGAATTGTAACTCAGCGCTCCTGTAAACGATAAATTTCAACCATAATAGCACCCATAGAGCTCAATTCAAAAAAGAAAAGAAATAGTTCCGAATAAGTGGGCAATTCTAGTTGTCAACTGCGATAAAAAAAACAACGTAGTCTGAAAAAGGAGAAAAAAAAAAATAAATAAATAAACCTAGTAAAAAAAAAGAATCTACTTTCAAGGGAACTTGATTTATTTCATTATGGATAAAATGAAGCCCTTAGCTGGTTATAAAGTTCCAAGTCCTAACCGGTTTCGCACTTCGTCTCAACTCGTTTTTTTTATCTGCAAAGTTACGTAAATGTTAAAAATCCCAAAAAAAATGTTCAAAAGAAAAAAAAAGGATTAAAAACAGATTATCAATTTGGCCAATATTCAAAGCAAATAATATTTAAGAGGATAAGATTTATATGCAAAAAAAGGCATAGTTATAAAGTATCAATATTGAAAAAGGTTAAATAATGTACAAGTTATATATTAATAAAATAACACTTTAACCAACAGTTTAACATTGTTAAATTAAATAATTCATTTTTTTCTTATTTTTTAAATAAGTAATTCCATTATTGACTTTAAAAAGTACTAATAAATTTAAAGCTCTAATAATGATAATTCATTTAAAAATCAGACACACTCAAAATCATTACTCAGACTTTTGTAGATCGGCTTTTTGATGGTAGTTGACCGACTTTTAAATATATATATATAGATCGGTGACTCGTTGAGTCGGTCACATGCAACGATTCCGACTACTACTTTAGCGCAGCCCTATAAGAGAACCCTTAGGAGACTGTGTTAGTCATTTCGTGACTTTTTAAGCTTACGGTCATAGAAAGTAAAGTAATTTTCAGAGTTTGTTTCTTAGTCATTTATCTCCATCTCCATTGAAGCGATAGAGAAAGAGATGTTATTCACTCAATTGATGGGTTCATCCAATCGTCAATCAAAGATTGCTGAAGGAAAATTCCACACAATAAATGTACCTCAGAGAACATCCAGTAAAGTTTTTTTTTTAACTTTTATAGGATGTGATGGACGTTTGACGAACAAGTCTCCCTGCTTTATCGAAATATATTCAAAGTGCGTTGAAAATAATACGTTCCCTTCATACATTTCTATCAGTCATAAAAATCAAATTTAAAAGACTCAAGTTCGAAATTACTCACCAAAAACTTCCTCCTAAAGCTTTTTCTTCAAATTTTTGTCATGGTATTAAGATTTGGACGTGCCATAGAAAGGAGATCTCTTCTCTACTTCACAAATTATTTGTTCCTGCTTGATCTCTATCGGAATTGAATTGACGGAAACCGGAAACCTACAAAAAGTAGGAGGTGTGCGCCATCGGATCAGCCACAAAATCGAACCTCACCGACTTGCACAACCTATAAAAAGTAGAACCGACTGTTTGTCTGGCTTGAGTGGGGTTCCACAGTTCCACTCACTCATATTGTTCCTACTGCTACCGTCTTCTTCCGACTTTTTGTGGACGTGAAAAAGTCGGTCGTCTTCCACGGCCAGCGAACTGGCTACAAAAGCATCCATGTATCATAATGGCAGAAATGAGGTAGCAGATAACTGTCATTTATTGTGGTTTTCTGAGATCGACATTACTTGCACTTTTAGCAATAAAATATAAATAGAATTTTCTAAGAAAGTGATTTTTTTGTTTTTGAATAATAAAAATGAATAGTCAACTTAAACTATTCATTTAAATTATGATATAGCAGATAGAGGATGAATAAAAAAGTACGAATTTCCTTATCGCACGTGACAATGCGCCAGAAGTGATTCCGCAAAAATCAACCGTCACGAAATCTACTGTGATGAAAATCTTGAGAGTATGAGTGTGTATGTTTTACTGTACTGTCTTGTCTGTCGTAATGTAGAAATACCTTCCTTCCTCTCTTCAATTTTCCTATCCCTCACTAACGCTTGTATGACAAACAAAGTTTCGCTATAATAATTTTTTAATATGGTATAGAGTCACTGACTACAGAGGAGTCAATGATACGTAGTAACGATACGTAGCGAACGTTGGGTCAAGGCACATGTTCAAGTAGACAGTGTATGAGTCGACTTGAAGCGTAGACTTCCACGGGTAAATACGCCGTCCCTCACATCTACTAGTTTACATCACTATGCACCACACCTCTGAAGATGCTTCCAGTAATGGAAGCTAAGCATCGGACCTAAACCCCTTCGTGGAAAACCAAGCTGCTTATTACAATATGAGTTAGTTCGCGAATCAATATGAAACATGTCATCTTTTTGCCTACTACAGCCCCATAGGACATCAGGAAATTTTGATGTGCATCCACGAGTACTCATTTAATGCCTCAATTAAACCTTATCTGTAAAAAAGCCAACTCAATTCACAGGGTTGTTCCAAATTTGTTGCCCAAGCTAACTTAAAAGTGGTATAGTTAGTAGAGCTTAGAGTCACATCACTATGTCATAAAACTCCTTATTAATAATTTATTCTTATTAATTCACCTAGTGGCAGATTATCAATTCAAATAAAGTCATCATTCAAGGTTCAAATTACACCAATTTTTAGAGAAGAACGTTTGGCAAACATTTCGGATTCAAATTTTAATAAGTTCACGCGACATATGATACAAGATCTGAATAAAAATCTGTGAGATCTGGCTCTAGCTGTAAAGAGTCGGTTGGCTGTAAAGAGTCGGTTGGCTGTAAAGATTCGGTTGGCTGTAAAGAGTTGGTTTACTGTAAAGTGTTGGTTAGCGACTTAGCGTTAAAGGAAATTGTCGAGAAACACAATTTTGACGGAAATTCAAATGTAAATGTATACTTCGACAAAGTTTTCGTTTAGATTTATTAAGAAGGTAAGCCAAATTTGTTTCGGGAAAATGTTGATCGAATTACAGTTAGTACGTACTCTCTCATGTTCTGAGTGAATTTGTGTTTCCTTATCATTTATTTATTTCCCTTATAAATAAATAAAATATACCTCTTCTACATTTAAAATTTTTGACTGCAAAGTCATATTATAACTTATTATCTATTGATGGGTCGTTTAAAGTTTTAATTGAAGCGAGCGTAGCGAGCTTCCTACATTCAACGAAATATGCTCCGTGTCTGTCTGTCTGTCTGTGTGTCTGAAACGTACGACGATAACTTGAGTAAAAGTTGACCGATTTTAATGAAATTTGGTGCATATGTTCATTTTACCAATGCTCAGGACGACTTCGTTGGACAACCTTTTCTGTCGAAGCGTTCGCGCGCAACGCTCGCGTAAACGTGTGCATCAAANGTCCAAGCGTTCACGCGCAACGCTCGCGTAAACGTGCGCATCAAAATTAAAAATATAATTTTAGGACGGGAAAAAATTCTAACTTTATCTATTCAATAAGCCGAACGTTTTTTTGCTAATAACATTTTGTAGTAAACCAACAGCGACCCCGCTATAAATTAATAAATATCGTTAAAACATACACTATTTATTACTATACGCTCGTTTCAATGATAGAGCCGCGCGATGCCTAGTATATAAGATACTCATATATTATGGGAAAGATTGCTCGAGTTGTCTTGGACACAATTTGTTTTTTTGTTTGTTTTATTTTTCCTTACAGCCATATTTCGCCCCTCTCAGGGGGTTGTATTAATGCCTTATACAGTGATAAAATAATTTAAAACTTGGTTTTTACAATGTTTGAAAATACATTAGATTATTATAGAGACAAGAAGAACATATACTAAGGGAAATTTAATAAATATTAAATAAAATATTTTTTACATTAAAATATACGGATACACACAAAAATAAATAAATAAATAAATAAAAAGGCAGCAGCATCCTTTTGAAAAAAAAAGAATTGTTAACAACATTTACTCCAAACATATATAACAAATAAACATTTTCCAGAAAATTCTGGCAAAGAGTCCAGTAGAAATAAATATTGGCAAATAAGCAAATGGATTAAAAAAAACAAGTACATGAAAAAAAAAACCCGCATAATATACACTCTATAAAAATAATAAACTTTGTAATATTATTTTCTTCTATAAAGAAACCTAATACGGGTTATATCTTTAATTTATTCCAATTCGTCCTATATAAAATATATTCTTTAACTCTTCATACATTTATATGTTATCATGTAAGAACGGAATCAAGTTATATTATTGTATTTCCTCCACTTTAATGGCATACATTATACATCATTTTTTTTATGAACCTTTATCGCACTTGTAAGTTTGAGAATAAACATTTTAAAAACTAAACGTCCGATTTTAATGATATTTTTATGACACGGCATACTTAGATCATTGTTGGTTCCATATAAGTTTTAATCTTTTGCGCCCATTCATTGTGCCATTTTACATGCGCACAAAAATAAACTTATTAACAACGGGAGATAGACAGAGAAAAATAGACTCCAGCGCCGGGATTCGAACCACGGCCTCCTATATTACAAATACAGACGCTCTAACCAACTAAGCTACACTGAAGAATAAAAAAAGAAAGTTTAAATTTTAATTTAAATCAAATTATAATTATTATTAACAACGGGAGACAGACAGAGAAAAATAGGCTCTAGCGCCGGTTAGAGAGTCTGTACTGGTAATATAGGAGGCCCGTGGTTCGAATCCCGGCGCTGGAGTCTATTTTTCTCCGTCTGTCTCCCGTTGTCAATAATAATTGTGATTTGATTTAAATTAATTGATACTTTAATCAATGTAAAAAGTCAAACTAATTTAGATATATTACAAAAACTAATCGCAATTAGACAAATGCAATACCGGTTTTCTCCACTTCACAAAAAAAGCATTGAAATTTCAAATCATATTATGTGGATTCAATGTCCAAAAAAGCTTTTTTATATGATAATATGATAAAAGTTTACATAACAACAATTACTGTTATCTTAAAGAGCATTCCAACGATGTGCATCTTGAAGGGTAAATACTATTTTGACTTATGTACCCCGTACCCGTGTGTACCCAAACATTTTTTTTTTTCACCCATCCAAATTCTAAACCAACATTTTTATATATTATCATAAGGCAAATAATACGCAGATTTCTATGAAAATTCGTTCATTAAGTCATGGTGCATGGCTGGACTTTTTAATTAAGTAATTTTTAAAGAAAGCAATAACAGGCAAGTAATTAACTAGTACAAACCTTAACTAACCTTCCAGCTAAGAGCTAAGTGTGTTCGGAAAATACTCGTAAATAGTTAGGGCACGGTTTTAAGATTTAGTTACTGACTAGTTAGGCACTTACACCTGGGTGGGGTGTAGGGTACACTATGAAAAAAAAAAACGCGAATGTGCGTGTAAGAAATCATTAGAACAAATCTTGGTAAACGTAAAACGCATTACAGTCTCGAACATTATTACTCTGAAGTTAAAATAAAAACAAAAAAATGTTTAAAAAAAAGACACGATGTATAGAAGTGGGATATTAGATTCGCAGTCTCGGAACCAGCCCCGGATGTGCATCCATCATAATTAAAGTTCCAAACCTCTTCAGAACTTCTTCATAAGGCTGCACTTCTTCCGCTTCTGGTCTTATCTTCTAGAAAGAATCCTCCGAAGAAGAAATAACCACCGATAAAACACGACTAATGATAATTGGGTAGAGATAATGGTTGATGAAATAACAGATTAATTAGCTTCGCTAACAAGCGTTGTAAGAGTTTTAATAGGCGAAGCTCACTAATTTAAATTTATAGAAAATATGAGACATTTAAAGTTAGGTAATTCTTTAG
Source organism: Gerris buenoi (assembly GCA_001010745.2). Taxonomy (NCBI): domain Eukaryota; kingdom Metazoa; phylum Arthropoda; class Insecta; order Hemiptera; family Gerridae; genus Gerris; species Gerris buenoi. The sequence goes on from KZ651103.1 coordinate 733,099, forward strand.
AATGTTACTCCCCTATGATTTTTTAGAATATAAATGACAATAGCTAAATAATTATTAAGATAATGTTTAGTCCAATGTACTTTGGGACAAAGGGATATTGCACTTCTGTTTTTATAAGTGTAGTAACATCAGTCAAAAGAAGAACATTCCGTACACCTTTTTTAGATTGTTACTCCCCACGATAAATTATTCATTAGCAAGTATGCTAAGGTTTTAAAAGACGTAACTCACTAACTTAAATTTATATAAAATATGAGATATTTAAAGTTAGGTACTTCTTTAGATTGTTACTCCCCCTAGGTTTTTGTTTAGAATATATAAATGACATTAACTAAATAACTATTAAGATAATTTTTAATCCAATGTACTTTGAGACAAAGGAATATCCCACTTCGGTTTTTACAAGGGTAGTAACAGTCTAAACAAGAACATTCTATACACCTTCTTTAGATTGTTACTCCCCTGTTTTTTTATGTATGAGGAGTAACAATCTAAAGAAGTGTCTAAAGGGAAACATTATAAAAGTGAAACAAATAAATTATGGTAGAGCTTAATTCACAAACATGCAAAAGAACGGTTGAAAACTCGTTGTAAGCAATATTAAAGGATTATTTTATAAGTATATAGTTAACTATTTATACAAAGATCTATCTTAAGACTGATCAGACTAATAACGTAAAAGCGTGATGCATAATAATATATGCACTCATCCATTTCTTTTTCTTCTTTATTCTTACTAAAAGCAAGGAATTTTCACTTTTTTTTAAGGTACAAGCCTAACTGAAAAACCTATTGAATTTATTACTAGAAAAAAAAACTAGAGCAATTGATAATCGACATAATACATCATGCATAAGACCAAAGAACCAACAGTTTAAACAATAATGAGAACAATGAGAAGGAATGGAACACGTTTTAGAGCAAATCGTGAGATATGGTTGGTTCATTTAAAAACGTGAAATATCAAGGGGGAGTGTATGAGTGTACGAATAGGTGTGTACCCTTGTCAACCCCATCTTAAGAGAGGGGGGAGTTTTGAAAATTTAATATTGTTTGCTAACAGATTAGAACAATTTTGCTTCTGAGCTTACCGAAGATAACGGAAGGTATGTGAACTTTCTGAACGAACATTTTTTATATCTCCGATTTCAAAAATTCAAAGACAGAAATCCGTTTCGAACATCAGGGAAAATGTTTGGAATCGTGAAGTGTCCGTCAGTTAGTCACTAAAATTTTTGCGAACCACTCCATCATAAAAATTACTCGTCTGATTTTAATGAAATTTGGATGGTGCGACCCCAAAAACCCATAACCCATAACCCCTTAATTAACCTATTATTGGTCCCATATAAGTTACAACCATCCGCGCATGTTTGTTTCTCTTCCACATACATGTATTTATTTACACCTATATCTTCAAAAGTGCACATATTATTATTAAATTTGGATAGTTTTAATAATGACGACGGCAGATGGCTCCATATTAATCTCTGCGCTGTTTAAATTTTGCTAAATTAATACTTTAATTCATGTAAATAATAAGTATAATTTTTGACACTTTTAAATTACGAGGGGGGGGGGGGGGGAAAA
>KZ651103.1:737565-751039 GCA_001010745.2 Gerris buenoi
AAATAATATGTCAGAAAAGAGCATATAGATGCTACCCCCAAAAAAAATTTCAACGGCGCACTGTGCGCCGTTATACCCCCCTCGTGGGCACCCCTGATGTACACTATGTAATAATAAAAATGCTAGACTGTTCTAATATCCATCTTTAATATATGTCAAACATCAACTCTAACATACAATTTAATTCGCAACGTATATATCATATATAAAGGTTAGTATAACCTAAAGCAGTGTTGCTTTTCATCTATATAACAGTGTTACCAACTAAAGTACAATATACTACAAACTACTGGACCAAGTAATTATTATGTGTATAAAAACTATTTTTACGATTAGTATCGGACGAATTTCTTTCGAACGGACTTGATTTATAACTTTAACAAACGGGGAAAACAGTTTAATAAATTAGACAATAATTAGTTGTAAAAGCATAACATCAATATGTAATTGTACGTTACAAGTTATAAGATGCGCGGAAGCTATGTGCCACACAAATTGCTAGATTTATAATTGAATGAAAACTTGTAGGATAAAACTAATGCTATTGTTTAAATTGTTTAAGTGAGTAACAATTCGTTTTATTTTGAAAAAGGCCTCTTAAACCTTTATTGAGACTGCAGGTCTTCATCTAGAATATAAAATATTTGACAACATAGACACTCTTTAATTCACTAACATTAAAATCAGCTGGTAGATAAAACAGCTGATCTTAGTACGAACATTTTAGAGGGAAATAAGAAGAGAGAGTATAGAGAAGTAATGAATCGACTAAGTTATTAAACTTGTTCGCTGAGTTAAGATTCATCGACCCAGGTCGTCTTCTACACTCTACACCCAAATATCCTTACTCTGCAAAAAAAAAATAAACTCACTTGAGATGGCTAACAAAGATTATACTTCTAGACAAAAGTTCAATTTGTGCTTCTGACACGTGAATTATCATTAAAGAGGTGAAGTTCAAAAACCAAGCAATGTCGTCACAAAAAATAATTGTATTTTAATCAATTTGACCGGTTTCAGCTGTTCTGATGCAGCTTTCTTCAGTTAATCAGTTGGTTTTGAAGGGACTTTCAAAGCACAAGTGGTAGATGAAACCGGTCAAATTGATAAAGATAAACCTATACGGTGTTGTTTTTTGAAATAAAGCTTCTTTAGCCGCGGTAGAGTAAATTTGCTTGGGTGAAATTGACATCGGGAAACGAAGTTCGCGTTTGGAGACTCGTCTAAGTGAATATTTTTTATGTGAAATTGCAAGTTTTTGTTTTAAAACTTTCCTACGGTAGATTTTTTAATCGACTGCCGACTTAGGCCGGCAGTTGATTTACCTGTAAAAAATCTTTCCTCTGGATGAGTCTCGAATCCCCAACCCCTGGATTGAGAGTCTCGCGTACTAAACACTACATATACCACGGGAGTAGTTGATTTGTTCTGTACACAGAATTGGTATATAAGGGTATTACTGTATACATATTGCCAATTAATATGCATATGTATTAATGTTGTTTTCATGAATTTCTTCATTATTCGTTAACATTTTATGAAAATATTTTATTAATTGAAATTATGATTCTTCGAGAAGTTATCTGACGGCATTGTATAACTCTTTATTATAAATATGTATTATGCGTATTGAATAAATGTTTAATATAATATGAATTACTTAAATAAGGGTAAGGGTTATTGTGCTATTTCATACATTTATTCTGTTTCTAGAACTCGCAAATTTCACTTCTAATGCGTAAGAGTCTTGATGTATTATATGTATTACGTCTTGTATTATATGTAAGAGTCTTGATATATTATATGTATTACGTCTTGTATTATATGTAAGAGTCTTGATGTATTATATGTATTACGTCTTGTNAACATTGTGACCCCCCGGGGGATCGAACCGGGGACTTTTAGATTGAAGACAAGAAATCATAATTTACATAATGGGTATACATACTCATCTACAAAACCCTAAAAAGTACTTGGACTAAGTACTTCCCTGTGATTTTTTAAATTTATTAAATTTGATTAGAAAAGTAAGTTTCACCAAAAAAACCTTTTGTTTGAACTAGCTTAAAACATGAATGAAAATAGATTAAAGTTAATTCAATTTAAATTAAGTTAAATGGTCAGTTCTATGTCGGCTATTTAAGATCTAAATTTGGGAGCGCTAACAACCAAATACTTTCAAAACCCGATAAAAAATTTATATTTTACATTTTATTTAAATATACGAATCTAACAATATTTTTCGTCTTCCCGGGAAAATCTAGTACCCAGTAAAAAAAATAGCAATAAACGCAAAAGGTGAAGGGTCAGGATCGATTCACCGCCGGGGAAGAGTTATTGTTATGGTACATTTTGATAAAATAATCAATAATAAATTAGACGTAACTACGAATAAATCGAAAGAACTAATAAATGGAAAAAACCTGTAATGTATACAGAGGTGCCCAACCCCCCTAGAGCTTATGGCTCATCGACCCCCAATCGTAGAATATACCATAATTAGGATCCCCCGACCCACTTAAATTATCCTCGAAAACGGTTCCGACGATTTTGATTAAAAAATTCTATGATGTAGTCCATTTAAATACAAATCTAACGATATAAGCCGTTTCCTCGGGAAACATCTTTTTCCTAAGAAAATATGTAGCTTAAAACGTGGCAGAGAGAGCCCCGTCTTTATCCCCTCCCCCCCAGGATAAGTTATTTTTATGATAAATTTAATAAAATGTTAAAACGAAAACTAATAAATAGAAAAAAACTGAGCTAAGTAATTATGAACTCGTATAAGAAAAAGTTTGTCTGAATTGTCTCAAACAGATTTTTTGACAAAGGAAGATAATATATATAGCTTTTACAAATACATAAAAACTGGGTCATTTGAATCAGGTATAGTTTTAAATTATTTCATTAATCAATGTCTTTTGTGTCTCCTTAAGGAAGGCGATTTATTTTAAGCCTCTCACGCATGTTGTAATGAAAAAACAATTACTTTACACGTGAATATATTGTATATCAGTATATTTATTGAAAATATATGAAAATATATTGTGGTCTTATATGTAAGCGGTTAAATAGATTTTTGATTAAAGGATAATTTAAAGACAATGTAATAAGTTAAGTTTTGATGGATAGTTTTTTTCTTTTAAGAAGCAGTTTAACTAGTGAAAGTAAATGTACAAGGAATTGGAAGATAATAATGTACTTGATACAGGAGAATTTTATTTTGTAATTCTTAATTTAGCTGGACAGGAGTTGCGTAGAAGTTTGTCGTCGCGTTTCAATGAGAACAAAGAAGTTTAAGACATAAGTTTAATTTTAATATAAGCACATCACCTTATCAGAATGGAACATTCCCCCTCACGTTCACGTTTTTGAAGATGACAAGCTATAGGGTTAAAATAACTGAGATGGTCAAGCTCTCTAATACTGGAGAAGCGTTGATCCGTCCAAGAGTTCACGGGCAACGCTCGCGTAAACGATAGGTTCAAAAATTAAATTGGAATTACAGGACGGGAAAAGATTCTATCATCACCTATTCGATGAGACGAACATATTTTTCAAATAACGTTTTTTATTAAAACCAACAGCGACACCGCTATGAATTAATAAAGATCGCTAAAACTATTAAAGCGGACCTAAACGTTTATAATTGAGAAAACAACCATTTTACCGATATGTTACGTTCTAACTAACGTAACTTTAATAAAACTTCAAATACACTATCTAATGCACAATTGAAACAGTCATGCCAAATTTCAATTTGATACATGTAGTAATTTTTTGTAGCAAAGTGATACATTTTATAATATTTGATAAGGAGGTGTGTGGTTAGAGAAATAGTAAGATTGCGGTGTGGTTCCCTTACTACTAGCCGCTGTACTTCTACTATACGCATTATCTATCAACTCATCATGATTCATGTTATCTATTTTTTCAATATTCAATACATATTTATTACTATACGCTCGCTTCAATGATAGAGCCACGCGATGCCTAGTATTACATTGCTTTGTAAGTTTCATCACACAGATCACTGAACGCTGTTATTTAGATCAATATAATAATTATTGTTCAAAATGAAAAAAAAGTAATAAGATCATTCTTTAGGTAATATAAAATATGATAAAAGAAGGAAAGGGTGAAATAAATCTAAGTTAAATATATTTTACGAGGTAAAGGCAAACTAAAGTACAACATAATGTGTCAGAAGTTGCTATCTCAATCTACAAGTAGCGAGTAGTTCAACCCACGGCCGCTAGGATTTGACCACATCGTCTTTAACTCGTCTTAAATACTAATATGGTTTGAAACAAAATCATATCCTTTATTTCTAGGCACGTTTTATTAATGTTACATAATGCTACTTTGTTTCTTTTAATCAAACCTGGCGCCGAGCCAATATTATAATATTTACATGTGATATTTTATCATGAACCCGGATCTGCAAGGAGTCAAAAAAGACAAATATGGAGAAATAGGAACGGAGAATGTTAGCTAGTATCAATCATAAGACAAGATTTTTAGATCGGGGTTTAGAACTGCAAAAATGTTGATGCCGGAACATTAACTTTGGTGAACAGCTTGAAGACATCAACTTCATTTTTTTATGCACAACTGCTCTTTGACCTACATCCCCTCTCTTAAATGTATAATTTATTTATTTATGTATCATTTATGCCAGTCTAGTTTATTTTCTTCTTGTTTATATAAAAAGATAAAATATTGTGATTGTGTGAAAATTCGATTTAGATTGATTTATACGTTTTGAGGTCCCCTAAGCCCAAAAAGTGGATTTTAACCTACACATACAGTCACGTTTAAAAAAATCGTACCCCAAGGTGAAATCGAGAAATAAATTTTAGCTCCATTTGGGGACGATACTCCGCAAAATATTCTGGTGAAACATGAAAATAATTATTTTTGAAAACGGTTGCGACGATTTTGATTTAAAAAAAATATATATAAATAATTCGGTCTATTTAAATACAAATCTGATGATTTAAGTCGATTTCCGGAAAAAGAAAAATCTTGTTTCCGAGATATTGAAAAATAAATCTGATTTTGTTGAAAATCGAAAACAAAAAGTAAACCAATGTTAGTCCTTTATAAATTCTAATCTTCTGCACGCTCTCTCTCTCGCACGCGCACAAACCGTCTTTNCTTGTATTATATGTAAGAGTCTTGATGTATTATATGTATTACGTCTTGTATTATATGTAAGAGTCTTGATGTATTATATGTATTACGTCTTGTATTATATGTAAGAGTCTTGATGTATTATATGTATTACGTCTTGTATTATATGTAAGAGTCTTGATGTATTATATGTATTACGTCTTGTATTATATGTAAGAGTCTTGATGTATTATATGTATTACGTCTTGTATTATATGTAAGAGTCTTGATGTATTATATGTATTACGTCTTGTATTATATGTAAGAGTCTTGATGTATTATATGTATTACGTCTTGTATTATATGTAAGAGTCTTGATGTATTATATGTATTACGTCTTGTATTATATGTAAGAGTCTTGATGTATTATATGTATTACGTCTTGTATTATATGTAAGAGTCTTGATGTATTATATGTATTACGTCTTGTATTATATGTAAGAGTCTTGATGTATTATATGTATTACGTCTTGTATTATATGTAAGAGTCTTGATGTATTATATGTATTACGTCTTGTATTATATGTAAGAGTCTTGATGTATTATATGTATTACGTCTTGTATTATATGTAAGAGTCTTGATGAATTATATGTATTAAGTTTTGTCTTAATTTTTTTTGGATTTGGTCATTGAAACCATAATATGTACTGTACACTGTACAGCCATAATATGTGTGCTACCATATATTATGGCTATATACATATGTATTAAGTGTTATTTGACTGATCGGAACGAAGCCTTAGTGGCACTTCTTTAGATTGCTTGCTTGTTAGATTGTTGCCCTTATAAAAAAAAAAAAAAACCAGGGGGGAGTAACAATCTAAAGAAAGTGTACGGAATGTTTTTCTTTAGATTGTTACTCCATTTACAAAATCAGAAGTGTGATATTCCTTTATCCCATTATACATTGGACTAAACATTCCTTTGTCTTAATAGTTATTTAGTTAATGTCATTTACCTATCTATATAATATATAAAAATGAATGTTTGTCTGTCTAGCTATCTGTCTGTCTGTCTCTTATGACTGCCTAAACCGTTCATGCGATGAAACTTTGGGGAATGGTTAAACACATGCCTGGGAAGGTTTCTAAGTTGGTAAAACTATGTTCCGACGGATAGGAACCCGGGCTGCGCCGGGTACTTCAGCTAGTATTCTACAAAAAACGGAGTTTTTTTTTTTTACTAACTATTTTTTTTTACTAACGTGCGAGCCCATAGTTACGCCACTGACCATCCGTGTCTCAATCTCAATGAGATCTTAAAGTTAAAGAAAATACTGAAAGGATATTTGTCGGACAGGATTCTTACTATCTTTTCTTATTGCTGCTCCTAGATTCTTTAAATCTGAAATATGACATGCTTTATGACCCTAAAGCCTTGTTTACATTGATAGAGTAAACGGTCAAGTAGCACTCTACCAAGCTACTAGCCTAATGTGAACGATACGGATAGTAAACGGTTGAGTATAGTGGATAAAAGTTGGTCGAGTAAATGAGCGAGTGCGGTGGTAGAGTAGCTCGACCGCCGAAGGGCGAGTAGACCCCCCACCCTACGTCCGTCCTAACATTGAATACATTCTTCTATATTATAATTGCGGGATTATTCAGAACTAAAAACGAAAACACCTCACTTTACTAAGGCTACTATCTCAAGCACATGTGAACGACTTTAGAGTCACTCTACCAAAAAACAGCCCACCATTTTACTCAACCGTCCCTTGTGCTGAAAAGCAAGCTAGTGCACTCGACCATTTACTCTACCAATGTAAACTAGAGCAGAATAGATTTTCTAGAATTTTAAACTTAGATGATATGTACTAAGGAGTTAAAACGGGGCCTCTATGAGTGAGGCAACTCAATACGCAGTACTCGCAGATAACAACTAAAAAAAAACAAACCTATTACTTAATTCCTTCAACTTTATTCTTAGTAAGTCAAAACAACATAATTTCAACGCAACTGAAATAACTTTTTTATACTTTCTTATTATAAATGAACAAATAATTATTATAAGCAATTAAAAAGAAAGTTTCACAAGATATTTTAGTAAAAAAGCGTAGAAAACATACACGGAAAACGTAAAATGTTTTTTTTTTTTTTTTTTACAACCAAAAATAACTTTATTAAACCAATGACACCGATACAATAATTAAATTGGAAATTGTTTCCTCATTCAACAATTAAGTTACCCCTTAATTGATAAAGATAATCAATTGCTTTTTATTGTTTTTATTAAAAAAAAAAAAAAAAAAAAAAAAAAAAAAAAAAAAAAAAAAAAAAAAAAAAAAANCACATACAGTCACGTTTAAAAAAATCGTACCCCAAGGTGAAATCGAGAAATAAATTTTAGCTCCATTTGGGGACGATACTCCGCAAAATATTCTGGTGAAACATGAAAATAATTATTTTTGAAAACGGTTGCGACGATTTTGATTTAAAAAAAATATATATAAATAAATATATAAAAAAAGTTGTCTATTTTAATACGAATCTAATGGTATAAGCCGTTTTTCCGGGAAAAATCTAGATCCTGAGAAAATATCTTAAAACGCGGATGGAGCGAAGCCGGGTTCGATTCCTCGCCGATGAGTAGTTGTTGTTATTCGTACGATACATTTTGATAAAATGTTCAATAATAATTAAATGTACTTTCGAAAACTTAAAAACTAGTAACTGAAAAACACTGGTTTAAGTAATTATGAACTCGTATAAGAAAAAGTTTGTCTGAATTGTCTCAAACAGATTTTTTGACAAAGGCACTTAAGTGTGTTCTTTTACAAATACATAAAAACTGGGTCATTTGAATCAGGTATAGTTTTAAATTATTTCATTAATCAATGTCTTTTGTGTCTCCTTAAGGAAGGCGATTTATTTTAAGCCTCTCACGCATGTTGTAATGAAAAAACAATTACTTTACACGTGAATATATTGTATATCAGTATATTTATTGAAAATATATGAAAATATATTGTGGTCTTATATGTAAGCGGTTAAATAGATTTTTGATTAAAGGATAATTTAAAGACAATGTAATAAGTTAAGTTTTGATGGATAGTTTTTTTCTTTTAAGAAGCAGTTTAACTAGTGAAAGTAAATGTACAAGGAATTGGAAGATAATAATGTACTTGATACAGGAGAATTTTATTTTGTTATTCTTAATTTAGCTGGACAGGAGTTGCGTAGAAGTTTGTCGTCGCGTTTCAATGAGAACAAAGAAGTTTAAGACATAAGTTTAATTTTAATATAAGCACATCACCTTATCAGAATGGAACATTCCCCCTCACGTTCACGTTTTTGAAGATGACAAGCTATAGGGTTAAAATAACTGAGATGGTCAAGCTCTCTAATACTGGAGAAGCGTTGATCCGTCCAAGAGTTCACGGGCAACGCTCGCGTAAACGATAGGTTCAAAAATTAAATTGGAATTACAGGACGGGAAAAGATTCTATCATCACCTATTCGATGAGACGAACATATTTTTCAAATAACGTTTTTTATTAAAACCAACAGCGACACCGCTATGAATTAATAAAGATCGCTAAAACTATTAAAGCGGACCTAAACGTTTATAATTGAGAAAACAACCATTTTACCGATATGTTACGTTCTAACTAACGTAACTTTAATAAAACTTCAAATACACTATCTAATGCACAATTGAAACAGTCATGCCAAATTTCAATTTGATACATGTAGTAATTTTTTGTAGCAAAGTGATACATTTTATAATATTTGATAAGGAGGTGTGTGGTTAGAGAAATAGTAAGATTGCGGTGTGGTTCCCTTACTACTAGCCGCTGTACTTCTACTATACGCATTATCTATCAACTCATCATGATTCATGTTATCTATTTTTTCAATATTCAATACATATTTATTACTATACGCTCGCTTCAATGATAGAGCCACGCGATGCCTAGTATTACATTGCTTTGTAAGTTTCATCACACAGATCACTGAACGCTGTTATTTAGATCAATATAATAATTATTGTTCAAAATGAAAAAAAAGTAATAAGATCATTCTTTAGGTAATATAAAATATGATAAAAGAAGGAAAGGGTGAAATAAATCTAAGTTAAATATATTTTACGAGGTAAAGGCAAACTAAAGTACAACATAATGTGTCAGAAGTTGCTATCTCAATCTACAAGTAGCGAGTAGTTCAACCCACGGCCGCTAGGATTTGACCACATCGTCTTTAACTCGTCTTAAATACTAATATGGTTTGAAACAAAATCATATCCTTTATTTCTAGGCACGTTTTATTAATGTTACATAATGCTACTTTGTTTCTTTTAATCAAACCTGGCGCCGAGCCAATATTATAATATTTACATGTGATATTTTATCATGAACCCGGATCTGCAAGGAGTCAAAAAAGACAAATATGGAGAAATAGGAACGGAGAATGTTAGCTAGTATCAATCATAAGACAAGATTTTTAGATCGGGGTTTAGAACTGCAAAAATGTTGATGCCGGAACATTAACTTTGGTGAACAGCTTGAAGACATCAACTTCATTTTTTTATGCACAACTGCTCTTTGACCTACATCCCCTCTCTTAAATGTATAATTTATTTATTTATGTATCATTTATGCCAGTCTAGTTTATTTTCTTCTTGTTTATATAAAAAGATAAAATATTGTGATTGTGTGAAAATTCGATTTAGATTGATTTATACGTTTTGAGGTCCCCTAAGCCCAAAAAGTGGATTTTAACCTACACATACAGTCACGTTTAAAAAAATCGTACCCCAAGGTGAAATCGAGAAATAAATTTTAGCTCCATTTGGGGACGATACTCCGCAAAATATTCTGGTGAAACATGAAAATAATTATTTTTGAAAACGGTTGCGACGATTTTGATTTAAAAAAAATATATATAAATAAATATATAAAAAAAGTTGTCTATTTTAATACGAATCTAATGGTATAAGCCGTTTTTCCGGGAAAAATCTAGATCCTGAGAAAATATCTTAAAACGCGGATGGAGCGAAGCCGGGTTCGATTCCTCGCCGATGAGTAGTTGTTGTTATTCGTACGATACATTTTGATAAAATGTTCAATAATAATTAAATGTACTTTCGAAAACTTAAAAACTAGTAACTGAAAAACACTGGTTTAAGTAATTATGAACTCGTATAAGAAAAAGTTTGTCTGAATTGTCTCAAACAGATTTTTTGACAAAGGCACTTAAGTGTGTTTCAATAGCACACTATATTATTTTAACTAAAAATGTTACCCCTAAAGTAGCTTACTTTATTTACATAATTATGATTACAAAATGATAATTACTTTCATAAATCCCTGTAAAAGAGACCACCTGATTAAAGTGACTACTTTGAGTAGTCCTAACATAATATGTATGCATACTGATTTCACTTAAAATAAAGAGACCACCTGATCGAAGTCTTTTGACAAATCCTTCAAAAAGTAATTTTACACAGGTTTTAAAATATAATAATTCATTCAAAAACACAACCTTCCATGATATTGTATTAAATAAACTTTTTTTTCAACACAAAAATAGTGTTAAGTTAAATTAAAATTTACATATTCATTCATTTAACCACATTAATTAATGCGTTGCCGACGTTGATGCAAGTATAATTTTTGTAATCATTAAACTGAAAAACTACATAGGATGTGGTGAATGAGCCCATATCTTGAATAAAATTAAACGCATTTTTTTCAGCTAGCACATTTAAAAATATAATTATGCATTTTTTGTTATTTTTTAACTACACAAGGATTACATTGGTTATGCGAGTTTCGACGTGAAGCTGATTTAAATTTTGTTTGTTAAATATTTTTAATCCCAATTGTATGCATATAAGCATTAGATTGGCAGTTCATGTTACGACGTGAAGCTGATTTAAAATTTTGTTTGTTAAATATTTATAATTCCAATTATACATACATTACGCGATATGCCTTAGAGCTACTTTAAATTTTGTTTGTTAAATATTTATATATTTATAATTCCAATTATATATTTATAAGCATTAGGTCGGTAATAAGTGTTACGAGGTAGAGCTGATTTAAATTTTGTTTGTTAAATATTCATAATTCCAATTATATTAAATACAGACACAGTGATAAGTTTGAGCAAATTTAACACACTATATCTAAACGTTGCGAAAGCATTAAAATTACTCTGATAATTATATATGAAGACTGACATTTGTTTATGACTACCTTGAATACATTCGAAGTACATTTGTTTAAGTCTGCAAATTCAAAAATTCCTAGGGAATCCGTTTTTAGCAACAGCGAATATTTTTGGTCTCACGTCTATCGTTCAGCATTAACTATAAAAACCACATCCAATTTTGAGAAATTTGGATGGTTTGACGAAAGTAACCCACTGACAAGTTCCATATTAGTTTCAACCTTCTAGATAAATTTAATATTGCTTGAAAATAAAAAATAAGTGTCTCCAATGGGAATCGAAACCGATGGAAATGTGACCGAATTCGTCAACTAATAGGACGTGAGAAGCTATGTGCCACATAAATTGTGACTATTGTTATTTTGTTCGTGTTTGTAAAATATTATATCCCTTATTGTTTTACTATTTTAAAGATTTATAATTCTCTCAAAGAATATTTTTTTTAAAATTTTAACAATTGGAAAAAAAAATAGAACTAAAATTGTATATAATTATGATTGTCTACCAGAAGTACCTATATCTTGGTAGAGGAATCATGCACATATGTATTTAGGTTTAATTTTTGAATGAATGTTTTTATTTTGCTCTTTCTTAAATGGCCCGATCAATACATAATTAGGTTATTACAGGACGGGTATATCAGCCGTTTACTAATCTACTCGATGTGATTATATTTACTGTGAAATATGTTTCACCTCTCTGATTTTCGAACTTGCTACATAGTGTCCGACTTTAGACCTTGGTTTCAGTCGGCAAGTATGTAAAACATTCGTCTACACCGGTTCCCTTATATAGAATAGTTGGTTAGAGCGCTACACTGGAAATATAGAGGCCCGTGGTTCGAGTCCCGGCGCTGGAGTCTATTTTTATTTGTCTGTCTCCCGTTAAAACGTGTTAAACATAATTATAATTAGATTTAAATAAAAATTTAAACTTTTCGTACGATGAATACTACCTAAAACTTAAAAATAAATCTTTTATAGAATATTGATTTATAGATTGTGTAAATATTATTCACTAGAATATTAATATTATTAAGTATGCACCATTTTAAGTTAGATTAGTACTAGAAGTTGGCTTAAATTTTCTCTCAGTATGCTCGACGATGAATGAATCAAGGACAGCACAAGGTCGCAGGTTCGATACCGCGCCATGATGCTCTGATTTATATGGCTCACTAATGATCACACTATACTCGCTTCAGCGGTACATTGTACAAATGTATGATGCGTGAAGTCGCTGAAACTCTCTACCAGTGGCAATTATATAAAAGCTACAAATCCTACTATTCATAATTTTAAAATAATTGAATTGTATTGTCAGAACACACTGAAGAGAGCTTAAAAATTATACATGACAAGTTTTTGACGTCAAATATAATTTTATCTCTCATCTCTGTCATGATTATTTAAATATTAATTATTATATCTTAATTATATTATTACTATCAACATTAATTCAAATATATATATATATATTACTATAACTATACCACCCCTTAGGTCCGTGTCAATGAGCTTAATTTTATATTATTAAAAAAAGTAAAACTAAGTAAAATAATTTTGGTAAGTTATTACATAATTAGCACATTGTTTGTCCCATATAAGTTTCAACCTTCTGCACCCATTTGTTTCCTCTACAAAATGCGCACATACATACATTTATTTACACCAATATCTTCAAAAGTACTCATCTGATTTTTATAAAATTTTGATGGTTTGTCGAAAGTATATCGCAGATAGCCTCAGCTTTATTTCAACCGTCTACGCTCTTTAAATTTAGCTAAATTGATACTTTAATAAATGAAAAATAAAATTAAAAATGATCATAGGTGCTAAATATTTTTCATTTCTTTGTAGGTAATAATAATTACTGTCATTGTAATTAATACAAGCTTAAACAGGTGTATTACATATTTTTTCGAACTAACCAAGAGTTTGAATTGATTAACATTCTTTTCGATGTTACTTTGCCTATTTTTATCGCATGCAACTCTTACTTCATCTGTTTTCTTTGTGTTTTAAAACAGCCTTGATTGAAACCAGAGCATGTTTGATGTATGGGACTAGTCAATGTTCTAAAAAAAAAAAAAAAAAAAAAAAAAAAAAAAAAAAAAAAAAAAAAA
>KZ651103.1:766032-851582 GCA_001010745.2 Gerris buenoi
CAAGTCAAACCACAGGCTGTTTGCGAACGCGCAGGGAGTTTGCTCAAAAAGCGTCCACACCAAACGCGCACGAACGCGCACAAACAGCAAACATCCTTTGATGTACCGACTCTAGCCGGAGCGCCCGCGAACACAAACAAGCATTCGTTCGTGCGCGCGGTACCGTCCACACCGGCCGCGCATCCCTGTTTGCAAACGTTTGCAAACACGATGCGCGGCCGGTGTGGACGGGGCTTAAGGCAACCACATTTATTCAAATAAAAATAAATGTTTGTTTTGATTTGCTGGTCTTTAATATAATAATACAATTAATCTGTAAAAATGTTACACTTGGACGAGTCTCGAATCGTAAACTTCGTTTCACGATGGGAAAAAATTCACTCTACCGCCGCCTAAGAAGTTTCACGTCAAAAATAATGTAAAATATAATACCTGAATACCTTACAAGGCCCCCCGGTTAAGAACCACTGTGTTAGGGTATTTATAAGTAACTATAAGCAATTCGTTATGATATGATATATGTACATACATTAAAAGAAAGAATAAACTATAAACACTTTTAACAATTATTTTATTAATGTCAGTTAAGCAGTCTATCATGAAGCATATTATCAGTAATTTAATTGTTAATTTTCTTTTAGATTTGAAGATTGTATACTTGAATACACTGTAAAAAAAATAATTTAAGCTTTTATAATTTTAACATAATTTTATTCAACAAAGAAAAATTATTTTAAACTTTACTCTGGTATTCTTCAAAGATTTCTTTAGTAGGTATTCTAAAAGCTCGAGTCATGCAAATAATTATTTTATAAATAGAACTTGGAATAAAAAAAAGAAAAAAAAAATATAAGCTAATGGATCACGTTGAAGGCAAATTAAAATGCCGGCAGTCTAGAGTAGAAGAAAGATTTCAGAGTTATCAATAACTTAAAATCCTTAACTTAAATCCTCCCCTTATAACTTGCTGAAAATTGGATCAGCTGACAATTTAGGTAAAGCTTTATTAAACTAGTTAAGCGGCGTATGAAGAACACGCTCAGTAAAATTTGCATTTTGGTCTTAAATATGCCATCTTTTATTTTAAAAGGAAGTTAGGATACTAATACTAGTCCCTTCAAACAATGTGTTAAGATACTAATATATCCCTTCAAAATTATGTTGGAGTAGTCATATATTACTAAAAGTAATTCATTGTTGTAAACCTGCCATAAATTAATGTACAATAAAATATAATCTTTTAACAATATGCATTTTGGTCTTAAATATGCGCCTTTTAAATATAGCTACCAGGAAATATTTTTTTTTTTGGGAAAAACTTTCATATTCTTAATTTACCTAAAAAGAGCTTAAAATGACATGTTACATGCTATATAAGCATTAACTTTTTTTTCAACAATCACATTTGAGCCATAATTATTTTCAAAATTGCGACAAAGTTACATATTGTTTTCCTACTCTTTCAAATACTTCTTTAAAACTATGTTATAAACCTACAATAAATAATACACAATGAAATATAAGCACTAAACTTTTAACAATATGCATTTTGGTCTTAAATATGCCATATGTTTAAAATATGGCTTCCAGGAAATATTTTTTGGGGAAAGACTTGCATATTCTTAATTTACCTAAAAAATTTACCTACTTAATTTTAATGCTATATAAGCATTAAATTTTTTTTTCAACACTCACATTTCAGCCATATTTATTTTCAAAATGGCGACAAAGTTGCATATTGTTTTTCCTACTCTTTAATTCCTTCAAAACTATGTATGTATAACATTTCATGCTGACTAAAAAATTTTTGTTACGTCATCCGAAATATGGACTGCCATCTTGAAAATATTAAGTGTCATATTTTTGACCGATTGTAGAGAGAGTTCTTCATTTCAGAGACTTAGCTTTGAAAATTTGGTGTTTAGTCGTCCATCTTGATCATAAATATTAAGCCTTAAGAGCCAAAAACTATATATACAGTTATCACAAATAATGAGATGCACCTGTATATCGAATTTTATACAAATCAGTTAATTTTTACTCTATTTATCGTTAAACAAACATTATCAACACACAAAATTACAAAGCCTAATGCTCTGAAATTGAGAACTCACTCTCACTACGTTTGGTCAATGAAGACAATTAAAAAGCAACAATTCTATATAAGGCCACCCTTTTATCAAGGACCTTTTTTTATGAATGAAAACCGGGCTCTGAAAAATATACAGTTATTAATGAAAAGACTGTATATTTTTTTATTTTTTTAACGGCGATCCACTCGAATGCATAGGAGAGTACATCCAATGCGTTGTAGCAAGGTCTCAGACGGTGGCTCACTCTAGTTAACTCGTAGTCGCTAATAAACAATATTCTGATGTGATTAACAATATCTCTGATATGCTCTTCTTCTGAGAGCACGTAGCACGTAAAACTATTGTATTCTTTCTACATAAATACAATGTACAGGGCGCATAAACTAGGTAGTTCCAATCTACTATTTTGCTTCCGAGCTTACCGAACTTAACGGAAAACAGAAGCATTGTGTTCACTTTTAAGAACGAAAAACTTTTTATTCTCCGATTTTAAAAATTCCAAGACAGAAATCCGTTTCAGACATCAGGGAACATTTTTGGTCTCATGTCTGTCGGTCTGTGTGTCCGTGAATTTCGAAACGTCCGACGATAACTTGTGTAATTCTTGACCTATTTTGATGAAATTTGGTAGACATGTTCATTTTACCAATGCCCAGGACGAGTTCGTTGGACAACGTTATCCGTCCAAGCGTTCACGCGTAACGCCCACGTAAACGTAAACTCAAATTTAAAATTGGTATGTTCGGCCGGAACAAAAAACCAAACTTCATCTATTCAATGAGACAAACATTTTTTTCAAATATAATTTTTTAGTGAAACCAACAGCGACACCGCTATATAGTGTTAAAGATCGCTAAAACTATTAATAGTTTTAAGAAAATAAGCAATATAACTATAAAGTAATATGTATTATAACAATAATGTTAATGTTAATATAACAATAAAGTATAAAGTACATGATAGGATGAGAGGAAGCTATGTGCCATCCCGATTAGCAGTCTATTTTCTTTTTTGTCGCTAAATAAAATAGTATAAGGTAAACATGAAAGAAAAGAAGTGACATTATTTCTTTAGAAATATAATAAATTTAAACGTTTAAGACATCTCTAAATAGGATTTACGGAGGTCCGATGTGTCTGGCGCTTCTACCTTAGTCGTTAATCTCTGCAATGTGGGATAGTCCAAAATAAATGGAAGAATAATAGTTATTGAAAAAGCACCATCAGTTAAGTCATGCAAACTCCAAATAGGATTTGACTATCTGTAACCTCGTGTTGTAGAATCATCTTGTGTTAGCTATAACTTAACTATCAATTAAGCCTACTACTTAACTATCATATTAAGCCTATAAATTAAATATCAAAATATCCCTGTAACTTAAATATAAAAATATCCCTGTAACTTAAATATCAATTAAATATCAAAATATTCCTGCGTAACTTAAATATTAAAATATCCCTGAATATCAATTAAATATCAAAATATCCCTGTAATGTAAATATCAATTATCAGAATGGAATAAAATTGTTGTGAAATTCTAACAACAGTACATTTGTTTAGTTAGTTCCAACTTTAATTGTTCCCAATATGCGATACTTAAAATTTTATATATTATTAGAACTAAATAACTAACTTGATCGACTATTAGAATTTCTATGATTATGACCTACACCATCCAAGTTTTCAATAAAATCAGTTGAGTAGTTATAACATATTATGTTGGTCCGCAAAATTTGAGTGACACACCGACGGATAAGAAACTGATTTCTGTCTCGGAATTTTTAAAAACGGAGATCTTAAATGTTCGGCAATTTCTTTAGATTGTTACTCCCCTTATAGAGATATAAAACAGAGAGGAGTAACAATCTAAAGAAGAGGTGTATGGAATGTTCTTCTTTAGATGATTGTTACTCCCCTTATAAAAAGAGACGTGTGATATTACTTTGTCCCAAAGTAAATTGGACTAAACATCCCTTCGTCTTAATAGTTATTTAGTCAGTCATTGTCATTAGTATTTAATAGCTATTTACGTACCTAGAGCCGTAAGGGCGTTATTACAGACAGAGGGCGAAGTTTGAAAGCACAAGTGCGTTTAACGCCCGAAGCCTGTCATAGCGCTTTCTGCTTGTGGTGCGTACACTATTTTATCGCCCACCACATGTAAGCTAACTACAAAAAACTATTTTGCCGTAATCTTCAAAAACAATAAATGCATTTTAAGATTATAAATCATTACCAAAACAAACGGCAGTTATAAAAATATTGATTGTTTACAAATTGAACAGCTGACGCTGAGAACTACTAGCGCTTCCTGCACGCCGCGGCCCGGCCAGGAAGCGGCTGCTTCTCGAACTAATTAGCGGCCCTGTAATGATAAAGCAGGCATTATTACCGGCCCTAGGGCTGTAATATGGAACTTTACCGGCCACTCATGATAGGAATGTTTACAAGTGGAGGGTGATAAAAAAAAACCTAGGGGAATAACAATCTAATGAAGTACCAAATGTTCGTGCTTCGGAACGTTCACACAGTTACCTTCGGTATGTTAGGAAGCAGTAATTTACCAACAATAGCAGTATGCATATAATATTTAACCAATTATAAGTGTTTGAAGGTACTTAGTGACCTTTATTTATTTGGGGAAAGTAATCATGACTGGATTCTCTTCAGAAGAATCAATGTTGTAGTCCTTATTATAATTTTTAAAAATTCTGTTCTATACAGTCTATATTTATGTTCATTCAATCATTATATATGTTTTATTAAATTATTTATTGTCCTTCTTAAGTTTGTTGTAATATATATTTTTGTTATTCTTCAACTCAAGGCACGTGTCAACATTTTTATGCAATTACCTGGTAATAGAATGCTTGATTATTTCAAAGAATTACGAAACGCTTTCCTTCATCTTATCTATTATGTAGAGCAGGGGTGGCCAACCCGCGGCCCGCGGGCCGCATGCGGCCCGCCTAGAACATTTTTCTGGCCCGCGAGGTTTATCATGCTGACTAAAAAATTTTTGTTACGTCATCCGAAATATGGACTGCCATCTTGAAAATATTAAGTGTCATATTTTTGACCGATTGTAGAGAGAGTTCTTCATTTCAGAGACTTAGCTTTGAAAATTTGGTGTTTAGTCGTCCATCTTGATCATAAATATTAAGCCTTAAGAGCCAAAAACTATATATACAGTTATCACAAATAATGAGATGCACCTGTATATCGAATTTTATACAAATCAGTTAATTTTTACTCTATTTATCGTTAAACAAACATTATCAACACACAAAATTACAAAGCCTAATGCTCTGAAATTGAGAACTCACTCTCACTACGTTTGGTCAATGAAGACAATTAAAAAGCAACAATTCTATATAAGGCCACCCTTTTATCAAGGACCTTTTTTTATGAATGAAAACCGGGCTCTGAAAAATATACAGTTATTAATGAAAAGACTGTATATTTTTTTATTTTTTTAACGGCGATCCACTCGAATGCATAGGAGAGTACATCCAATGCGTTGTAGCAAGGTCTCAGACGGTGGCTCACTCTAGTTAACTCGTAGTCGCTAATAAACAATATTCTGATNGGATAATAGTAAATACAAATATAATTACTCATTATATGTTTTAATTTTTCACTCAAAAAAAAAAAAATCTCTATAGTGGGTCAAAATCTAATATGGGGATATATAATTTTATATGCGGCCCGCGAAGTTATGATGCATTTCCGAAGTGGCCCGCAAGATTATTTGGGTTGGCCACCCCTGATGTAGAGGGTTGCTTGAAACCATGTTGAAGTGGTGATATGAAGCATTAAATGAAAGAACATGGCTTATTATTTTTATAAGCCATATTTAATTTCTTTTTAAGTTTTTTCTATTCTTATTATTTTTGACTTCTGTCTGTCGGTCTGATTGCCATTTAATTTTTGCGATCAACATACCTTAAAAACTACACGTCCGATTTTAATAAAGTTTGGATGATAGGTTGTATGTGCAGTCCATTGTTAATCCCATATCAGTTTCAACCTTCTGCGCCCAACTGTTTCTCTTCCACATGCCACATGCGCAAAAAAACACATTTATATAATGTTATATCTTAAAAATTTCTCATATGAATTTTAAGAAATTTTGGAGGTTTGTCAAAAATAGCCCACGGATAGCCCCAGATTAATTTCAAACGCCTGCGCTCTTTAAATATTGCTAAATTATTACTATTTTACATGCAAAGAAACAAGACTATTTGACAGATTTAAAAAAAGAGGGGGGAATTATATAAATTAGACAATATTTGCTTGTTAAATGAATATCATTAATAATGTACGTGATAGGATGCCAGGAAGCTATGTGCCACATTAATTGTAAGACTGTCTCCTAAACTAGATAAATAAATATTTATAAAATAAATAAGTGTGTGTGCAAAAAACGTTGATACCTTCGGTATGCTCGGACGCTCCAGAAATTAAAAATTATTCTATGTAAGGTAAAGAATTTTCATATTTATAAACTGATCTGTTATCAAAGGAATTTAGGTAGGTACTTCTATAGATTTTTACTCCCCTATGTCTTTTTTAGAATATAAATTACTTTGACCAAACAACAACTAAGACAAAGGGATGTTAACAGTCTGTGCCAAACAGGGCGATTGACAGCGCAGGGAATCGAGTGACACACATATTGGCTAATATCTGAGGGAAATAATAAAGCCACTACATTCACCTTCTTATATGGTTATCCAGAGGGCAAATCTTGAGCTCTCATTGGCTCCCCACCCCATTTACTATTTTTTCCCGCGCTGTCAACTCTCGTTTGGCACAGACTGTAGTACAATGTTCTTACAGGCAAAGGAATATCACACTTCTGTTTTTATAAGGGGAGTAACAGTCTAAAGAAGAACATTCCGTACACCAACTTAGATTGTTACTACCCTCTTTAATATAAGGAGAGTAACAATCTAAAGAAGTGCTGGAACTTATTCAAAAATTATTTTATTTTTGTATAAATAAAATAGGTTACATACTTACGTACAGTGATTGAAGTCATTCGTGAATATTATTTATAAACAATATTGACGTCAGTATATTGAAAATTTTATTTATTGTTTAAAATTATTTAAAAAATTGTAATTTTAAATTTAGAGACGCAGAACATAAATGTAAATATGTTATTTCCTTTTAAATGTTTCATTTTTTATTTAACAAAATTTACAAAATAAATGAATAAAGTATTTAATGGAGAAATATATATATAACTAATTGAACTTAAGAAGGCCACGGTGCTACCAACTGTGAATATTCTTGCGCCATCATTTCTTCTTTATTTAGATTAGATTTATTATAATTTATAGTGTTCAATTAACAACAATGAAACTATATCTTTGGGGTATTCCCCTATCACCTTTATCGTATATAAATTAAGTTTCGTAGGTAAGAATGAAATGAAAAGGCTTTTAAGAGAAATTACATGGCATTTAAGAGAAATTTCATGGCAGTTATTACCCAGGATGCAATTACACTTAAGAATGGAATCTAATTATGAATATTTTGGCGGCAACTTTCTCATTCCTTCAGCATACATTACTACTATCACGGATGTCTCCCTCCATAACATAAAAAGGCGGGATTTATAAAAGAAAAGTTGAAAATAATTTTTCCCCGAATGCCTGTAGTCCTCTTAAAATGGAGGTGTTACCGTGATATACATAATTTCTATTTTTCTACAAAATGTTGACTTAATCATATATTTTGGAAAGTGAAGTTGCTTATTTTTTTTTTTAAAAAAAGTGAAATAAAAGTCTGAATTAGGTATAGAACCCGAATTCGCAGTGTTCATATATAGAAAGGTCAGTAATAAATTTATAAATAAAAAGTTTTGTCTTAATTTATGTATGTATTTAATTTTTAATATGAGCTCCAAAATGATATAATTTTCAACCCTCACCTGCTCCGCACATTAAAAAATGTATGAACTCTTAAATATACAATAATAAAAAAATGATATTTACAATGTAAACTCCTTAAAAGGGGTTCAGATCGAAATAATTTGGCAGTAGTTTACACTATCAAAAACACATTTTTGGGCACTAAAGGTCACTGGAGGAGTCGGATCCAAAAAACCTACCAGCGTCACTTTATGCCCTATAAGATAGGCCAGTTATAGGCCCATTCCGGCGACAAAATAGTCTGCGGGCTGACTGCCCCAGTGCAAAAGATTGTTGGAGGGTGACAAAATAGTCGCCCTCCAACAATCTTTTGCATCGGGTGACAGCCTGCATACTGTTTTGTCACCAGTGTGAGCCTAGTCTTAGTTTTTCAAGAGATACATTAAGTCAGATATATTACCTGTACAACAAATTCTGTAGTGAAATCAGATAGTATACATATTCCTTATAAACAAAAATAATGACTATAAGAAATTTTTAAAATTCATCTTGTGTTTAAACATGATGTACTATCTTTAGTTTGGAATTTTTATCCGTTTTATCTAATGATGTAGTTGATAAAATTAATTTAATTCTGTTAAAAAAAAATCCCCCTTCTTACCTGCCTTTTATTAATCACCACCGTTTATTAACTGCCTTTTATTGATCGGCTCCGTTTATTAACTGTCTTCTATTGATAACCGTCGTTTATAAATCACCACCGTTTATTAACTACTTTTTATTGATCACCCCTGTTAATTAACTTCCTTTTATTAACCACTCCGTTTATTAACTGCCTTTTATTGATTACCCCCGTTTATTAAATGCCTTTTATTTTATCCCCATCGTTTATTAAATACCTATTATTGATTACCCCGTTTATTAACTGACTTTTATTGATCACCCCGTTAATTAACTTCCTTTTATTAACCACCCCGTTAATAACTACCTTTTATTGATCACCCGAACTTATTAACTGTGTTTTATTTGATCCCCACCGTTTAGTAACTACTTTTTATTGATCACCCCATTAATTAACTTCCTTTTATTAACCACCCCGCTAATAACTACCTTTTATTAACCACCCCGCTAATAACTACCTTTTATCGACCACCCCCGTTGATAACTGCCTTTTATTGATCACCTCGTTTATTAACTTCTTTTTATTGATCTCCCCCGTTTATTAACTGCCTTTTATTGATCACCCCCGTTTATTAACCACCTATTATTAATAAACCACCGTTTATTAACTGCCTTTTTATTGATCACCACCATTTATTAACTGCATTTTTATAGATCATTGTACTTCTTTGCGCAATTATAACATGAACTTCATATATTCTTCATATACCTAACCTACACTTCAATTTCTCTTTCTGGAAAACAAGTATTCGTGTAGCAATAAAATCCCCCTTGCTTATAAAACTTAAAGATTAAAGGCTCCCATCATAGCTTGGAACTGGTGCGTGCTGTATACCGTTTTTCCACTTCCTAGAGCCACCACACCCATCTCCCCATTTTGACCTATTACTTTACTGGAAAACGGGTATCTTCTGTGTTATTTAGCCCTAATTAAATTAGAAGGAGATAAGGCGCGGCCGTGGAAGGTTTTTCGTATTGATTCCGTTGGTTGTGCTAGGCTCGGAGGAGCAATGGGCCGGTGTGTGTTGTGGGTTTCATCAGTGTACCTGGGGGTGGCTGCAGGAGTTTGTTAGAGGACACTGACCTGCTCTCATATCGATTTCAGGCCTACACCAGTGCTTGTGCCTACCTCTAGCAGGCAAACCTTAAACCCACTTACCAAGTATATAGCCTATAGGTACTGCTGTTTTCTTTTTTCCCCAACCCTTTATATAAAAAGCTTCACTTAAATAAGAAACCGTCCACTGTTTTTACAAAAGACTTTCCAACCCCTTTGAACTTTGTAAAATTTAAAACCCCCACTTTGACACGAATTTCCTTCTCTCCCCTCTCCCACATGAATAAGAGTATCTCTTTCGCAAAGAGAATGGGAGAAAAAAGGGAATTTCTATACATTAGCCCGTGTCACGGAGTTTTCTTTTATTTATTTCTTTAGAATGCCTGAAAATTGATCAGGTGTCTAGAGTGTAAATTTTGAAGTAACGACGACAAAAAGAAACGATGAGTAAATATTCATCGTTTCTCGAAGTGGAATCATGTTGGAAGGAGTTGGAATACACATAAAGGTGCTGCATTCTTTACGACAAAGCTCGTCTTTTGTAGGAAAAATGTAAAGACCACGTTTCTCAGTACTACTAATGCTTTTCATGGAAAAAAACGAAGGGAAATTAAAAACATGGAAGTAATAAATTGGTTTTGGACTGCTGTTATTCGTTTGAACTTAAAAGTTTTTTCAACTAAAAACTTAAAGTTGAAGAACGATTTGATGAAAGATATTATGCATATGAGTGGATGCATAAACACTCATGGGTGAATTCAAGTGCACTTGGATTCAAAAATGGAAAAATATGAAGAAGAAAATAAGGCTGACAATAACGCACAGTCAAGAATAAAAATGTACATATAATCTAATTGGTTGATACAAAACGGTCTATGTTTCGGCGAATTATGAAACGTGTGACGATAACTTGAGTAAATGGTAAATGTCCGTTTTTGATGAAATTTGACAGACATGTTCATTTTACCAATGCCCAGGACGAGTTCGTTGGACAAAGTTGTCCGTCCAAGCGTTCTTTGCATTCTTGCGTACGCGTTTGCTTGCGTAAGCGTTCTTTGCGTACGCGAGCAATGCTCGCGTAAACATGAACTTCAAATTTGAAATTAGAATTTTAGGTCGGGAGGGAAAAAAATGCATCTATTTTTTTCAAATGTAATTTTTTAGTAAAACCAATAGCGTCAGCGCTGTAAAGTGTTAAAGATCGCTAAAACTATTAATAGTTTTTAGACAATAAACAATGTAACAATAATGCTAATGTTAATATATCAATAATGTACATGATAGGATGCGAGGAAGCTATGTGCCACACTAATTGGCAGTCTATTTATATTTATGTCAAAATTTTGCTTCTGAGCTCACCAAACACATAGGTAACAGAAACTATGTGATCGTTCTGAAGTACGAAAATTTTCTATACTTACGATTTCAAAAATTCTAAGACAGAAATCCGTTTCGGACCTCAGAGAACCTTTTTTGTTCTGTGTCTGTCTGTTGGTCTGACACTCATTTTTTTCAAGCCAACATATACAACTTAAAAACTACTCGTCAAATTTAAATGACATTCGAATTTTAGGTCATAATTAGCCCATTGCTGGTTCCATGTAAGTTTCATTCTTGTACGTTCATTTTTATCTCTTCCACGTGCGCATAAACATACATTTGTTTACACTTATTATCTTTAACATTTTTCATTTGATTTTTATGAAATTTGGATGGTTTGTCGAAAGCAGCCCGCAGATAAACCCAGATTAATATCAATAATGTGTGATCTTTACAGTTTGCTAATTTAATGCTTTAATTCTTCTAAAAAATCGAAACAATTTTGACAGATTTATTAATAGGTGGCAAATTTGATAAATTTGACAATAATAGTCTGTAATAGCATAAAATTATTAAAGCATATATAAAATAGGACGCGAGAAAGCTATTTGCCACTCCTATTGGTAAACTATTATTTCTAACGCCGAACGATCGATCAATTGGTATAAATAATGGTAAATATAAATTATGGTATATAAATAATGGTACATATAAATTATGGTATAAATAATGGTACATATAAATTATGGTATAAATAATGATACATATAAATTATGGTATAAATAATCTGCAACGTCATCACAATACATCTAATTAACTCATTTTGTCCGCAAAACAACTTAAAGGCAATGTAGCTTGACTTTAAGAATTTCCTTCCTTAATACTTACACATTATGCGCAGGACAGGATTACAAATTACAAACTCACCATTCCAATCAGGAAATACCAAGAGGGAGCAAAAATGAATTCCTAATCTAAATAACACTTATATAAGAGTATGTACTCAAGCAGTGCAATTACATTTATTGATAATTACAATTAAATAATAATTATTCAAAGCAATAAAACTCTATAATTTATACAATAGACTCACTTCAATATGGGTAACTTTCTATTTTAATAATTAAAACTCAATTTTTACTATTACTCAATTAGGCTACACTATAATTTTATTTTTTAATCGTGATTTTTTCCAATAAAATCAGAAATTTATTTATCCTAGTTTACACCACCTCAGGTATTTATATGTATATATATAAATACATCTTATTATGTTTTATCATAATTTGTTTTACACAAAATCCCAGGTATAAATTGGAAAAGAAAGTAATAAAAAAATTAATTACATTAGACTTTATCAATTTCTTTTTACACGCAAACAGATATTTATGAATATTAACTAGTGTTAACTAGGTTTTTTGCATTGATTAATAAAATTGACTGCTTTGTATTTAGATTATATTTTAAGGATGTCCCAGGAAATCCCCCTTAATAGTGCGGGGAAAAGCTTAGGAATAATGATATCCTCGTTAGAAATTGAGTAAGAAAGATAGTGTTAGATAAATACCAGTGTTCGCCATTAAAAGAAGTGGTCGAAAAATCAATTTGGAGTCGGGGATACCTACAAAAATGCGTGTGGTGTCGCGGGACACCCTACCCGGTAGAAACGTAAGGAACTTTGCTTTTCATTACATATAAATGATAAAATCACACTGCTAATCTGCTAAGTATTAACAAAACTGTCAGCGTCACTACAAGCCCAACAAAATAAGCTAGTTTCTTTTTCAAGAGTTGAATTTAGTCAGAAATATCACCTGTTTACAAGAAAACCACGTCTCTGCTACCATTTCAAAAAATGAAAACTTTGTTGTTTATTGAGAAATTATATTTGTTATACATTAACACTGTTTGATAGTTTGTAATGACTTGAAATTTAAATTTTATATATATGTCCGAAATTGATTAATTAATACATATAATTTACCTTTTAGTCTGACTTGTTTTTAAGTTAAATTTAAAAAACAGTTTGAATGCTAATACAATACTCTTTAAATGTTCCTTGAACACTGTCTTTCATTATATTCCTTTTCCCCTTTTTATACCCCAATTTTGACATTGTCATTAACTTTATTAACAAGTATTCAAAAGAGAAAAAAAACTAAGTAATATAAAAATTAAAAATTCAATTTTTTAAGTTTTTGGTAGTTTTCATACTAAGGAAAGTTTAAATTAATTTAAATCAAACTATAATCATTATTAACACTGGGAGACAGAAATAAAAATAGACTCCAGCGCCAGGATATAAAAATTAACTAAATTAAATTAAATAAATAAATAAACTAAAATCGCCGTTCCGCGATACCTGTACAAAAATCCTTTAGAAAAACAAATTCCCTGTGTCATATACATATAGTGTACAAATTTAATATGTATACAAAAACTATAAAAAAAATTGTTATTGCTTAATGCGCATTCAGGTGATTGACACCTTTATCCAATCAACAACTGAATTACAATCATCACATTTCCATAATTTTTACGAAAAATATTAACACTACTTTGTTGTTATAAAAATAATTTTGTGGGAGATACACTACAGTCTGCGCTAAACGAGAGTTAGTGCATCGACAGGACGGGAAAAACTAGCAAACGGGGTGGGAAGCCAAAGAGAGCTCAAGATATGCCCTCTGGATAACCATATAAAAAGGTAAATTTAGTGGCTATATTATTTCCCTCAGAGCCAATCTGTGTGTCACTCGATTTTCCGCGCTGTCAACGATCTAACTCTCGTTTGGCACAGACTGTAGCGAACAAACTATTCTTACTTCTAATAAATAGTGTTTATTATATATGACTTATTTGAATGGTCAAAACCCTTTCGTCGTTAAAGGCTTGAAGATAAATTCACCCTTGATCATTTATTTAGGAAATTATAAAGAAACGAAAATGATAGTACAAAGATAAAAATTCTAAGAAGATTTTAATCCTTGAGACAATACATTAAACACTTGTTTCGTCCAAGAGACAGTAAGTTGTATTAACTAAGAAGGTAATAGAGCTTGAGAAAATACCTAGAGCTTAGACAATGGAATACGGCTCATTAATTAAAGTGAGAATAGTCTAGAAAATAGACCAACACGTGGACACCAGCTTTATATATATATATATATATATATATATATATATATATATANTATATATATATATATATATATATATATATATATATATATATATATATATATATATATATATATATATATATATATATATATATATATATATATATATATGTATATATATATATTTATATATAATATATATACATAGTATATATATATATTCTTGTTTAATTTTAAACTCGAGCTGCGTGGCTTTAAAAGACCTTTATTACGCATTTTACACCAAAAGCATTAATTCACAAAAGTTTTATTTCCTGCAATCTATCAGAGGGGAATTAAAATAATTATATTCTAGACACAAAGGTATTAAATTTTGCCTTGTTTTAAATTGTTTTAAATATTGTAAAAAATATTCCGAGAGAAGTGATGTGAAGAAACATAGGAGAAATAATAGAGCACAGTATATCTTAGAGAAGGTAGGAATAGAGAGGATTTTTTTTGAGCACTCATAATAAAACAAGGCCCTTAAAATTACCTCTTACATATATACGAGTATGAGCTATTCTTACTATTTTTTTCTGAATCAAATACTCACAGATGAATTTTAGGTTTGTTCCTCCCAACCAGTGTATCGTCAGCGTGATCGTCCCGGGCATGCGCAGTTTATAAAAGCCGATCCAACCCGACTTGTGACGGTGTTTCGTACCGTCTTCCAAAATATTCGAACCCCCGCAGGGATCGTTTTCGAACCGTTTACTGTACCGTCCAAACTATCCTCTGGCAACATCAAGTACTGGATTTAATGACATGAGTAGTTAAGTCTATCGTCACACATGTCAGTAGGAAGTTTACCTATGTTAGGTTTCCTTGAATGTTTTTTATACGGTGTAAATTATAAATAGTTGGTTGTTTTGTTGAAAAATCATTTCAATTTTCAGAAAGTAAAGTTCAAATGAACTTAGGGAAAATGAAGAATTTTAGGGGAAAACAGCAATTATTTATTACGTTGGCTCTAATTATACATTATATCCAATTGTCTTTTTTACTTTCCCATAGAGAAAGTATTGTGATGGAGAGATAGTTCGATTTTGATGGATTTACACGTCTTAAGGTTCCCTGAGTCTAAAAAAGTGGTTTTAAAAACATACCTGTCAGTCCTACCTGTAAGTTCACCAGTGTGGAGTCTAAACTAAATGGACTGATTTTGACGAAATTTGGCATACAAAAAAATAATTTCTCGAAAACGGTTCAGACAATTTTTATTTAAAAAATTCTAAAATTTAAATACAAATCTAACGTTATAAGCCGTTTTCTTTCTTCTTGAGTTCTTGAGGAAATTGCTTTAAAAGCGGAAGGAGAGAGGCTGGGTTCGATTCCCCGCCGAGAAAAAGTTATTTGTATGATACATTTTTATATAATGTTCAATAATAATTGAATGTTCCTACGAAAACTAATAAATGGAGAACACTTAGCTAAGAAATTATGAACTCGTATACAAGAAAAGTTTTTCTAAGTTGTCTTGGATCGATTTTTCAACATAGGCTTTCAAGTATGTTTCAATAGCATGGTTGATTTTTTTTTTTGTAAGTTATAAAACGCTTTTTATAACTTCGCTTTTTTAACTATCTAGAGTTGAAATAGACACTACTCAGTTATGAATTATTTAAAAGAAAAAAAAAAAAAAAATAGTTGCATAGAATTAATGTAGAGGATTAAGTATAGTAGTATTTGGCACGTGTAAGTTTACGCAAGGTCAAAATGAAAATACCTGACTAACACTACACGCTTCTTGTTAACTGCTTATTTACATCTCTTGTAATTTTAACGTTATTATAACAAATGTATTTAAAAGAGAAAAGAGTTTCATAACAGTTTGGTATTTTATATATTTCACAGATAATATTCGTGTGATGAAGGGCAGAAGACTTATCACTGTTTTAAAATCTAGAACACTTAAAAAGATTTTAACAGTTTTATAATCATCAGCTGTTTTTAAGAATTCAGACACTTTCTTGATTTTCAGCTTTTATTTAACTTGAAATATTTGTATGTATGTATGCATTATGCATGTATGTATCTATGTTCGAGTTAAATCTTGCAATTGAATTTTAAAGCAGTTATCCTCAACCAATTGAATTGAAATTTTGCATACTCGAGTTTGGATGACAATGCATGATTAGCTAAGTGAAGTCATTCTAAATCCAATATGGCGGACAGTTCAAGATGGCGAACTAGTTATTTTTTAAGTGCGCTCATGATATGGGTATCAAATTAAAGGGTTTGCAGAGAAGAATACGAATAAAAGCTTGTTTTTTTAAAATATTTATTTTTTATAATCAACTTATTTGTAAAATATAAAACGCGTTATAAACAGTACTTGCTTCAAGATCCGTTGTTTGGAATTTATAAGTTCTTTAAAAGAATACGTCTATTACAGAATTTGGAGATGAAATAAATAATACTTAATAATCTATACATATAAATTAAAGTTTTGTCTGTACATTGATCAGTTAATAGAAACTTATTTGGATACTTTTTTATTTCGTACATTCTGAAATCCGAATCCAGCATTAACTTTTTTCGTTTATTGATGTGTATGTTTGTGTGTCAGTTGTCACCATTCCGACTTAAGCGCAAAATTGGCTGAACGAAATTGATTATTTTATTTATTATTATTTTTTTTTGCAGAGGTGTGAGCAAAAATGTTGTGCATGTTGTTGGCTTAGCTTCATCGGAAAATATTAAGTAGGACCAAAGTTATTAACAATTTAATAAAAAAAAAGAATAAACTAAAAAATTAAGTTGACTAATAATATAGCGTACTTAACATATTATTATATATAGACAAAAACCCCACTGATTCGCTAATCAAAAATTTAGGGTACTTCTAGACCACCTAGGGAATCGCGGTTTTTCGCGTTTGATCGGAAATTGACCCAAACCGACTAGAATAATCCGAAATGTTTACCCCCCTCCCCTTAACAAATTAAAGATGGCGGACGCAACATTAAAGTTTTTTTGGAGGCTTATTGCAGCTAAACGGTAAGTCGTATGGAAAAGCAGAATGTACCAAGGGTGACTGATTTTAAAATATACCTACAACTTTACCTAACCTTTGGTCTAATGACTTTGTCAAACCACCATTGGTTCTATCTTGAATAAAGCTAAATTTGATAGTTTCTTTTTTTTATTTTTGGACATTGAGCTTTTGTGACGTCCCCAATTATTGTGGACCGATTTAACTTCGGAACATCTTTAGATTGTTGCTTCCCTCATAAAAAAAAAAACAGAGGGGAGTACCAATCTAAAGAAGTTGTACGAAATATTCTTCTTTAGACTGAGACTGTTACTCCTCTTATAAAAACAGAAGT
Organism: Gerris buenoi; assembly: GCA_001010745.2. Lineage (NCBI taxonomy): Eukaryota > Metazoa > Arthropoda > Insecta > Hemiptera > Gerridae > Gerris > Gerris buenoi. The sequence goes on from KZ651103.1 coordinate 783,559, forward strand.
GTGATATTCCTTTGTCCCAAAGTACATTGGACTAAACATTCCTATATCTTATTAGTTATTAGCCATTTCATAGTGTAAAGCCATTTATAGTGTAAAAAAACATAGGGGAGTAACAATCTAAAGAAGTACTTTAATTTTTTTGGGGTGCTTAAACCTTACACTAATGCTCTTTAAATCGAGTATTTATTATTTGGCCTGAATCTAGTGGTATTTAATATTTACTGGCGCAGCTGCCATATTAAAAGATACTGGTAATTAAATTAAATATAAATGCACCAATGGTTGATGATTGTTCTATGATTTCCCAGTCTAATAGGTTTTTTGACTGCGTTTATTTTCTCATTTATTTTATCTTTTTTTTACCATTGTTATTTATTACAATATTACTTAGTTTCGATTGGCCATTATATTTTTTATGCATGAGTAGAATCGAAAATACGATTGGGAGAGTATTATATTCATAGTAATGGAATGAATGATTCATATTATAGTCCTGATTATATTCATAAAAGACTTTGAAAACAAAACTATACAAATAATCCAAATTACAATTATCAATAACTACGGGAGACAATCAGAGAAAAATACAGCCCCGCACCGGGAATCGAACCACGGGACCTCTGTTTACCGTACAGGTGCTCTTACCATCTGAGCTTGAGCTATACGGGAGAATGATTCTTATCTGTCGTAACTGATACATATTCCCGAATCCAAGCTTTAAATCTTATCCTACAAATCTAGAATAACAAAACTATACAGTTATTTCATTTAATTGCTAGGTCTACATGATTATAGGAAACATGTCCACTAATACTTAGCATGAGCCCCGAACAGAGCGCGGGGTGAAGGCTAGTACTTAATAAAAGAGAAGGAATTAACGTCAACCGGTAGTTTACATAACTGCTTTTTTTAAACGAAAAAATTGTATTGCGTACAATTGCGTGTATTGTGATGATTTTTTATTACTTCTTTTAAGACCCAACCATTTATTACGTAATTATAATCCCTTACGTAACAGCCCCTTGGAAGGCTTAGGGCTGCCAATATTTATATTGGCTGCCAAATATTTATTGCTTATGACAAATCCAAAAAGACAGTTCCTTAAATGTTGGAATTTTAATTGGTTTCGGCGTATTTATTACAAAATGTAGGTATACATGTATATTGAGATTTTTATTTCATCATGGTATTTTGTTAGATCTTTTAATGGTCATTGTGATGACTACCTATATTTTATAAGTCTTTTGATAATATAAAAGTTTATAATATAAAGTTTTGCAAGTTACACAATTGCATTTTACTTCTTAAATTCTACAGAAAAGTTAATTTAACTGCCGTTGAAGTGGAAAAGGAATTGAGCAGCTCAAGTATGTAAAGAGGCCACTTGCGCTGCCCATGCTCCAGCCACTCGCGCTGCCACTTGTTCCCCTCATTGATGACTTGTTTACATTCAGCCCACTACCGTGGAAATGAGTAGGGATGTGGCCATGAAATTGAGGAGCGTGAGTATGTAAACAGGACAGTAAACAGTAATGTAAACAGTGTAAAATAGGCAGCGCGCCCATTGCTCCCCTAGGTGGTGGTTTATCTTGCAAAAGTCAAAGGAAAGGCAGTGCGAGTGTTTGGACAATTGAGGTTCATCCAAGGTTTGTTTCAAGGTTAGGTTATTGTCAGGCATATAATTTATTATCAAAAATATTTATTAAGTGTTTAACAGGTGGTTGTTCGATTTACATTTAATCTGATTTACTTTCATCAATGTTTTGATAACTAGATTTTATCCCGTGAAAATGACATGCAGTTCAAAATTAAAATGTTATAAATTTGTAACATCCATTGAGCTGTGCAGTGCACCCAGCTACAGAATTTCTCTACGGTTTAGGCCTAGTTACTAGGCCTAAGGTAAATACATTTAATTTGTATAAGTGTAAATAAATATATGCATTGGTAATATATCTATCTAAGATTATAATTTTTTTTACTAATTTTTTAAGTAATCAGCAAAATAATAATGTAAAAATCATCTATTTTTTTTTGAGCTTTAATAATTCTGCGTGAAATGTCTCCTTAAAATCAGGAAAAGTTGTCTGTTCCATGTTCCATTACGGAGATGACTTGAATTTTTTTTTTTTGCTAAAAATGTAACCATTTAATTTCTCTGGAAATTTAGCGCGTAAAACGCGTAATGAAATGGCACTCCTGGAAATTAGGATTTAAAATACTTTTTTCATAATGTTTTCAGACTTAAATATAAATATCCTGGATTAAGTAATCATATTTATTTTGCAATTTCATCGTCATAAATTAATTAATTTTGGTTTTCCTCTTTTCTTTTCTTGTTTATGTCATCGAACAAACGATTAAAAGGAAAAAAAAATAAAAATAAAATAAAATAAAAATAGAATAATTAATGCATCACACATATAATATTGGATAATTCAAATTACAATTATCAATAACTACAGGAGGGGAGACATACATAGAAAAATAGACCCCCGCACCGTTATTTTTCTCTGTATGTCTCCCGTAGTTATTGATAATTGTAATTTGAATTATTTAAAATTTAATCTTTCCGTAGTATGAAAACTACCTAAAACTTAAGTACCGGTGTGGAAGTCCCACACATGACTTCCATGAAATGTTGTGGTGTCTATACGTGAGCAAGAGATAACTCAGTATAAACTACATCGTACAAACAGCAAATATCGATTATAGTTTTGCAACAATAATAATAACTAATGATACACAATAAAAATATATATTTAACATAAAAATAAAATGTTACCCTAATAAATGTCGGTAGTATGTAAAAAGATTAGAGGATATGTGTCCGTTCCGATGTTTAGAGCTAAACTGAAGTGAAAGAAAGGAGGTTTGTTTACATCTAGAGTTCAAGGAGAGTTTATGCGAAAACAAAATAAATTGATTAATTTTTATCCTTTATAACAAAAAACCTTTATTATTCAATGTTTGTTTATATTTTCTTTATACTTGTTATTAACTATAGAATGTGAGAATATAATAATAAAATAATTTAAAATCAGCTGATAGAAATGATTGTTTACAAAGTAAATAACACGGTATTTTTTTACTTTTCGATTCTTCTTTATAAGTACTACAAATAATTACAATAATAAATACTTTTTTGAAACGGCATTAATGTGCGGTTTCAGCACTCCAATCAAAAATTAAATCGGTCAATTATTGCACATGATAGAAGAGCTCAAAGTCAAAAATTTAACAAAAATAAAAAACATGTCTCTATTTAAGGTAGAAGGGATGGTCCTACGACAAAAAGTCATAGGACCAAAGTTGTAGATTTTTTAAAATCAGTTACCTCTGGTGCTATCCGCTTTTCGATACGACTTACAGTTTACCCGCAATTTGGTTCCGAAAATACCCTTAAAAAAACACTAAAATGCTAATATCTCCCAAACCGCTTGTCCGATTGTACTCAAAAAGTATAGGTACAATCTACTATATAGGACACATATATACCCCAAAGGAAATTGAAATCAAATAAAGCCTACTGAAGTTATCGTCGACAGACCGATTTCGTGCTTAAGCGACTGTAGCTCCGAAACCTCGTAAGCTACAATGTAATTTGCGCCATCAGTTTTGCCGTCACGAGTTCCAAAAAATGCCGCAAACCGCATCTCAATACGATGTCTTGAAGCGATGCTATAGAGGTTTAAAGTTCCGAATGAACGTACGAACGAACGTACGAACGAACGAACGTACGTACATACATACGTATGCACAGACATACATGTATATGAAACGGATTTCTATGACACCCCCGGGTTCTTAAGACCCCTCCTTCACAGAGATCTCGGAATCACGTTTTGGAGGGTATCACCATACTTCCATTTTCATGGAAGTAAAAATGGAGGGTATAATATTGTCGAGAAAACTAAGACAGGCACCAACATTTAACATGATGATGCAATAAGCTTGTCAATATTCTTTGGGTTAAAAAATCTATCGGCTTGGACAGCGTTTTCATAAATTAATATTTTTTCCCACGACGTGAAGAAAATCAGGAAACATTTGTCTAATTCACATAGTCATAGTAGTAGTACATGGATCTCAAGGAGTGAAATTATGCAACATTTATGTATATTAATTACTATTTGGCCCGCTAGGAGCTCTGATATCATTTTATATAAAATTTGCAAAGTGTATAGCACTCTATCGGTGAACTATTGCACTACAATGAATACAAGTGAAAACCAATTTACCTCCTATTACATTCTAACATCCTGACACGATATTTAAGAGCGTCACATTTTGCATGACCTTTATTGAAACTTCAAATTCCCTATCGTCAAAATAGTATTCTATAAATGAAAACCTATCGACCTCCTTTTAAATACTAACTTCCTGGCATGATATTTAGAACCGTCATATTTTTTATGTCGTTTTTTTTGAAATTTCTTCTGTCCCCCAGAGCCAAAACATATCCATGTTAAAATCATGAGAGTACTAATGAATTAAAAAAGCTGTTTAATTATTTGGGCAGGTGTTTTTCCTTAAGGGGCCCACACACTTACAGTTTAACTGCAGGCCGTTATCTTATACGATTATCATAAGACCAAAATCTCAGACCACCACACATTAACAGTCCACCGCCTGCAGGCAATCGTAAAGACTACAGATCTGTGCCTGTATGCGCCACACACTGTGCGACACATGAGCGCCTGCAGGCCGAGATCTGACGATTGTTAACTGCAGTCCGACACAGGGAAATAAACAAAATAAAGACAGATAGTGTAGGGCGGCATTGAACTTGAGGCACAGGCCTGACAGTCCATGGACTGTCGTCTATCCTTCCATCCGATCCTCGCCTCTACCCTCCACACACCTACAGTTCACCTCGGACTGCAGTCCGTCATCTTGAGAAAAACTGACGAGTGTGTGGCCAAGCTCCGTGGACTGTCAGATCATTATCTTCAGTTAAACTGTAAGTGTGTGGGCCCCTTTATAGATAGAATTTGAGAGTACTCATTACCGTTTTTATGGTTTCGTTGGTAGAACCTAAAAAAACGAAACCCTTGTAGTTTCGTTCCTGTGTCCGTCTGTCTGTCACTATGTAAGGTTCCAATAGCTTTTGAATCAAAAGAGATAGAAACATGAAACTTTGAGTAATAAAGATCGTTTTGACGCGCACACAGGAAAAATGTAGCGAACTTAAAATTATCAGCTGTTCAAATCAAAAATGGTAAATAATACACGCGACATTTTTTTCTTAAATTTTGAGTGAGGTATCAAATACAAGGTATAAAAGAGTAAATTACAAAAATATGTAACGCTTGTGGAAAGTGTTTAATTTTCCGTGCCATTTTGTCAAACAACATCAACATTTGGCTTCCCCACTCCCTCTTTATATTTTAATTTCATGTTCACAATACCAACGAAACCCTTTTTACGTGCGACTTCATGCACAACCAATTTTTTACTGTAGAAATATCCAGTTGAACTCCACAGATAGAAAAAGCACGTCGAGAATCGGAGTTTACAATCAAAATTATCGGAAAATTTACAAACCCGGCTTAAGACAAGATGTTAATGCTATTGCGTGTAAAATGAACCTTGCTGTAGTTAACTAAAAGGTAGAAGACTATTCTATTCATTAGAAAATAGTTCATGTTATGTTATGGATGTTGCGTTTATTGTTATGCGTTAATTTATTTTATGGAAACATATGTTACCACACACAAAGAACTAAAGAGAAATTATAGACTGGGTACTGTCCAAATCAACTTTAACTATTCAATCATTAGCGGAACATAGATTTAATATATTACTTAGTACATTGAAATTGAAATACTTGAAAGGAATAGATATTTGAGTGAAACGAAGCGTTTATCCACGGAACGGATTTTAACAAAGCAATTGAAGGTGCAATGAACCAATAAGATGTAAAGAACTAACAATTTGGAAACTGCAATCTGCAATAGAACCATTGAAATAGATGAAGGATTCACATGCGCAGCTTTGATTGTAATTTAGAGTAGCAAGTTATAATATACTTAATATTAAATAATAATTTAATTAGTGAATAAAGTTTCCAAGTATATGCTTTCATTACACTCAAAGGGTTCGTGACAAGTTTACTTATTAATTTGTTGCTTCCGAGCTTACCGAAGGTAACGGAAGCATTGTGTTCACTTTTGAGAACAAAAAAGTTTTATGCCTCCGATTTTAAAAATTCCAAGACAGAAATCCGTTTCAGACATCAGGGAACATTTTTGGTTCCGTGTCTGTCTGTCTGTCGGTCTGTGTGTCCGCGAATTATGAAACGGCATGAAAGGTTATTTTATGCCTTATTGGATTGTTTGTTTATTTCAATATAATTATTGAACCCAAGGGTACAGGGGTACAATTGTCAAAATTAATATTTTAAATAATGATGTGCATCGTTGAAAAGCTCTTTAATAGTAGATTAATAATTGTTATGGAGTGTATATTGTTATGTTTATTTTTTCTTAGGATAAATTGAAAATAACTGTTTTCTTTAGATTTTCGGATTTGGTCGAGTAGGTTATTGTTTAAATGGATAACTTAATAATACATTTTAGCTCTTCTTGTCTAGACCATTACTCATGGATACATTATGTTATATTTAAGCTTTATTTAACTTTTTCACCCAAATAATTCATAGGGGCTTGATAGTTTATAATACTTGATAATTAAAAAACAAAATAGCTTAAGCCTACTAATATTTTGGCAACCCATCCCTAGGTTTCCTGACCCTCTCCCTAATCAATGAGAATTATATAAGTTAAGTCAAGTACCAGACCTATAAAGTGTTAAAGATCGCTAAAAACTGTTAATTATTCTTACTTACACAATAAACAATAAAGTAATAAATCGTTAATGCTAATATAACAATAAACTACAAGATAGCATGCGAGGAAGCTATGTGCCACACTAATTGGCAGTGTATTTTTTATTAAATCGAAATAAAGACTCGTCGAAACGGAGGAGTTCCTTCCAGCAAATGATCATGCAGCCATGCCATTTCAAGATTGGTGTTTATTTAATAGTTTGTTTTAGCTATAAAGTTTTACAAAAACCACTAAATGAATTCCTATTATCACGGAGTTATGAATCAAAACATTTAATTTTTAAGGGCACATGTCTAAAGACAAATTGGTACAAAAATGGAAACCATTTGGTAATATAATTTAATTCACCATTTTTTAAAAACTTATTTATATATTTGCACTTATGTTGGCGTCTTTCATTTAACATCCCCACATGACGCATTTCTGTAAAAAAAAAAAGTTCATTCCTTGTTTTTGAATGAATGATATTTTGGGCTTCCCTGCTTACATTTGCTGCGCCAATTTTTGTGTTGGCACTTTCAAATTACAGCAATGTACTGACAAAAGCAAAAATTATAAGGGTCCTCAATTATCCCTACGGACTCTTCAAAAAGTTATAATATATATTATGGTAATTATAACCAAGGATTCTGCATCATTAACAGTAACTTTGTTTCCGGAAACAGTAGCTACAGTTAAGCTAATTTTACTAAATAAAAGAAAATTCTTGATTATGGAGTAAAGTGTATACGAGTAACAATGGATATCTTCATAATGGATTTTCAGAATCTCTCCACGTAAAATGATAATTATTTTATTGCATACAACAGTATGCGCGTCACAACTTGTGACTTTTGACATTCAGAGTGACCGACCTATTATGAGGAAAATCATAAAGCTGTGAGAGGGGTGGGGCCAGTGACACATTTTTTTGCCTTATTGACCGGAGAATTAAAAATCAAGACTTTTAGATTCAAAAAGTGACCTCTTTTCTGAAAATGCTATTTCCCAATAAACTTAAGTCGAATTATTAATATACAGTCAATATACATCGACTGATACAGAATTCATATTATGGATTAATAGATGATTATTAAAATTTCTATAAATGAAGAGTTCACACACCCATCGTCATGGAGAACGGAGGAGCACCTTAGAAAGAGGGTGGATTTGACATACGCTACGTCTAGAGGAGAGCAAGACAAGTTCTGGAGGCTCAAGAAGCAGAGTTAGCCCAAGACAAACCTAGTGGAGCTGTGTAGAAACAGATGGCACCGAGAGGGGGAAACCTGGTTGGAGATAAGAGTGGACCGATGCCGGAAGCTCGTGAAAGCATAATATATCCTTTAGCTTGGAGATAATGGATATACTTTCCATGTATAGTAAGTCAATAATATCTATTCACATAAGTTATAAATTTTCCTCCCGTTTATTAAATTTTTAAATATTTTGATTTTGAAATGAGTATTAATTCAGAAAAATTGAAAGAATCCAGACTAATCTGGGGCAGATAGCTCCAGATTAGACTGCAGCTAGCAGGCTATTTTTGACAAGCCATCCAAATTCCATAAATAAATGTATGCTTGTGCACATGTGAAAGATAAACTAATGGACGCAGGAGGTTGAAAATTGTATAGGACCAACAATGGGCTAATTATGACCTAGCATCCATATTTCTCTAATATAGCACGAATTGTTGTAAGATATTTTTGTATGCAAAAATTGACCGACAAACAGACACGAACCAAAAAAATGTTCCCAGATGTCTAAAACGGACTGTTTTCTTAGAAGTTTTGAAATCGCAGACATTGTTCTTGAGAATGGTCACATAGCTTTGATAAGCTAAGTGAATAGGTTTGTGCCGTTTTAGGGAGGGAAGCTCATGCATGATTATTCTATAGCTAGTACGGTAAGTTCGGAAGCAAAAAAGAAGGCAGAAAGTTATCTTCACATCAATAAATTACGATCCAATATTGCCACTGACATTAAAATTTTATTTTCCTTCTAAAGAAATTCTAAAATTAAAAGTTATTTGAAATGAAATAATTCTAAGAAAGAACCATTTTTTAAAAGAAGAAAGAATTTCTTTTTTTACAGCCCTAGAAACGAATTCTTGTTTTTACTGTTTTGTCCAATGCCAGAGGTTGCTTCTCTTTGCGCTAGTTTACTTTCAATCCCAAATAACCTAGGGTAACTAAAGCCTCTGAAGTCCACCCAAAGAGGGACAATTTTCTTTGAATGTGTATGGCCTAAACAAAAACATAGAGGAGATGCAGGGACTAGAGAGAACATTCCAATCTAAATGTTTGTACAAGCTCCTCTTCTATGAAAGTCTATTTGTTTTGACAACCTTTTGCTCCACTATTTTCTTTAATATTAGTTCTGTATTCTCTAAGCCTCTTTTCTTTCGAAACCTCATTGGTATTTCGCTTTTTTCTTTCTTTCTCTGTTTTTTTTTTTTATCAATCCGCGCATTCTGTAACCTTTCTTTAAATTATGAACCACCAATCATTCCGTGAGGAATAATAGTTATACTTTACTGTATAGTGTTTTCACCTTCTTCTAATAATTACTGCAGTAGAATATCAAACTTTTCTGTTTTTTTTTTTTATCAATCAGCGCATTCTGTAACCTTTCTTTAAATTATGAACCACCAATCATTCCGTGAGGAATAATAGTTATACTTTACTGTATAGTGTTTTCACCTTCTTCTAATAATTACTGCAGTAGAATATCAAACTTTTCTAATAACCAACATACCATACACTCTTTAATGGATGTTTTAAGCCAGTTGTGTAATTACAGGAAATATTCAAATGCAGATAGTAATTTATTAAAATATTACACTGTATTCAATACCTATCAATATATCGATAGTTTTACCTACTTGATAAAAAATATGCAAAAGATAAACCTTGCGATGTTACTGAACTTGAAATGTAAATAATTTGTAAAAATTAAATTCAAATTTCATATTTGAATTATCAAGAAATTACTTATGACATAACATTTGTAAACTGAAATATTAAAACAAATTTTCATCATGGTCATCAAGGACGTAAATTTCACCCATACATCCAACCCTAAATAATTTGCGTATCCACATAAAAATAAATTGTCTTATGTCTCGTTTACATTCAGCAACAGTTTACTCAACGTCTCATGCTTCTGCCACTGGAGCTGCCCATGTTCCTGACACTAGTGCTCCACATGCTCCTGCTACTCGCCCTGCCCATGTTCCTGCTACTCACCCTGCCCATGTTCCTGCTACTCGCCCTGCCCATGTTCCTGCTACTCGTGCTACTCATGTTCCTGCCACTCGTGCTGCCCATGTTCCTGTCACTCACGGCTCACCTCGTTGGCTGTTTTGTGCGTAAGTCAAAGGAAAGGATAAATAATGAATACTAGTGTAGAAAATGCTCGCCTAGTCGATCCTTTATAAGGTAACATGACACTTTATGACTGCACCACACTGCCTTCTTACTAGTAAATTATTCGCATTCGCGACAATGTATACTTTTAGAATACATTAATATATAAAGAATAAATAAACGGAAACAACTCACATAATAACAGTACAAGAGTATATAAAATATATTATTTATGAGTTTTAAGTGAATTAGGCTCTCTTTAAAACATATCCACGTTATGAAATATATCTTAATCATATCTAAATATATCTATTTCTGGGTTGTGGGCAGTCATCTAGTAAATAGGCAAGACCTCAAAAGATGTCTTGGGATCACAGAATTGAAATAATTTTAGGGTTTTAGGAAAGACTGGCTAATACTAAGCACCATAAAATACATCTCAAAATTTAACTGTCACGTGAAAGGACTAACGATTTACATTCTTTAAATTTGAATTTAGACCAAATTTAAGGGGATTAGGCCGAGGGTGAATTAAGACGCAAGTGACGCAGGACAGTTTCTGTGAATTGCTGAAATATATGACAACTCGAGAATTGAGACGCAAAGCAAGGCAGTGCGGAACAACGACGCACGAAGCCTGCCCTAACTACACGCCATATTGCAATCTGTGTCAGATCCACAAGTGTTGGGCAGGGCTCGTTTGGGGTAGTATTGCATTTCCCTTCTCTGTGCCTCAATCCGCCCAAAAATTTCACAAAAACTACCTTGGCCTGTCATGCGTTAGTGCTTGACTGTGGTCAGGCCTCGTATGGCACGTTACTGTCCCATCCTGTTCAACGTCTCAATTCGCGCAGACTCAGATATTTCTTAAGTTCACAATTACTGCATTGGCCTGTCATGCGTTAGTATGTAGTACGTTGACTGTGGTCAGGCCTCGTGTGGAACGTTACTGTCTTGTCCTGTTCAAGGTCCCAATTCACGCAGTCTCCCATATATTTCATCGGTTCACAAAAACTGCACTGCGTTTCATTGTTCCCTGGACAGTAAATTGAGAAGACTTTTATAAAATTGAATTAAGACCAAACATTCCTCTACACTCTACATGATCCAAGTGTTATTTAAGCCTTAAAATCAGAGCACCTCATATAGATGTGACCTTCAATCTACAACAATGTTTTGAATGCTTTCATCTGACAACAAACAAACCTTTTTTCTCTATTTCTTCTCCAGTATTTTCTCCGCATGGTAGATCTCTTATAAGAAGGAAGGATACAGTCTCTGTACTAAAGGGAAGTTGTTAAGGGCGGAGGCTGTGCCGCTGTGTGTCCCAGTTGAGAGTTGTGTATTGATCCCTTTGCCCCGGCCCATCGGTCCAATCGATAGGGCTAGACCTGCCTTACCTCCCTTCTCCTATACCTCGTCTATAGCCCAGACAGTCGCTTGGGATGGGGCAGACGTCCTCCCCCACTTCCATATCAGATACAAGCACCCAATCAAATTATAAAACCAGACAAATAATTAAAGCTTCCTCTTTTACCTTTCCTTTATTAAAGACTTCATAACAGTATCTATTTCTATGAAAATAAAAAAAACTTTTATCAATTTATCTTTTTTTTCCTACCCCCATTTTATAACACTTCAAGGTAGAAGTAATAAAAAAAAGAGATACAGAACAAACTATAAATTTAAATCTTTCTTCCATTTGAATTAGCTCCATTTATTTATTTTTTCTTTTAAGCGGTAGTTGGAATACATTTCCAAACTATAAATTACTACTTAAGAGATATATGAAGATTCAAAAAGTTGCTCTTTTAATAATAATGGCATATTCAATTATTCAGATATCTAAAAGTTAAGACATTCTAAATAGATTCAACTCTCTGTTTTTCAACATTAAGCATAAATTTCGCTTTAAATAAATGAATAATTACATTTCACTATACTTTTACCTATAAATGCATACATTTCATTCAGGGTAATAAGCCGAAGTATTTAAGCAAGTATACTAATCAACAATTTATTTATATAAACTAATTATAACAATTTTTAATATAGATATATTGCAGTCCATAAAATATACTAAGGGTACCGCGATATTAAGTACTCAATTTTAATAAAATATTGTTTATTTTTATTTTATAATGAGACATAAACCTGTATTTTAGCTGGGTTCTTTAAAAGTCCCCGCAAACAAGTAAAATAAGATTTATATACATTTTTTTATACGCGACGTCAATATTTTGCCTAGTTTATTTTATTAGCTATTTACATATTATTTTATGAGGCACATTTTTTTTTTTTATTAAAGGTAGAAAATATAGGTGTTTATAAGTATTATTATTACTTATTATTTTTTTGGGTCATTGTTAGTTTGCTACTTTCCTAATTACTTTTGCTATAAACATTAAAAAGAGAAAAAACTACTCCAGATTTATTATCAAAATTGATTTTACGTTTCTACTTTCAACCAGTTTGAATGGTCATCAGAATACTATAATTATTATTTATTAGAGTGTATATTATACGTAACTTAAAACTAACACGCTAACATGAACATAACACTTAAACTAGAAATTTAAATTAATTTATTCTCATTGCTACAGAGAAATTAGAAATACATTCTAATTATTTTGCTTCCGAGCTTACCGAAAGAGTTAACTACAGTCTATAAGATTAGAGTTGGCACAATCGAAGGCGGGAAACAACAAACGTGGAGGTAGTTTTAGGGTTATAAAAAGGAAAAATCAGTGTTGCCATGTTATATTTTTTTTTGTGGAACAGGGGTAGACTAGGGCATTTTTAATTTGAAGTTGCATTCAAGGTGGCGGACCAATAGAATCGTTTCCCTCTTTAAATTTTCCCGCCTTCGCGTGTGCCAACTCTAATCTTATAGACTTTCCTTTGAAGAAGAATATAGTGAAGAACATTTCTTTGCTTCCAAATGCAATAATTCCTAGTAAGGAATCCATAGTAGTCATCAGAGAACATTTTTGGTCTCGTGTTTGTCTGTCTGTCTGTTAAACATTTTTATGAACCACCACATTTTTAAAACTACTTGTCTGATAGTGAGGGTATTCGAATAGTATCTCAAAATTTATCTATTGTTTGTCCCATTTCAATATTAATCTTATATTGGCGTCTATTTCTTCATCGTTCATCTTTACTATTGCTTCCATGTATACGCAATTTCTTTTTATTAATACCGTTATAAGTACCTACTCATCTAATTTTTATAAGAAATTTGGAGGATTTGTCGAAAGTAGACCACAAATTATGGTCCTCTATAAATTTTAGCCACCTGCACACATAAAAAATTGCTAAACGGAAGCTAAGTGATCGTTCTGAAAAACAAAAATTTTATGTGTCCGACTTTCAAAAATTCCAAGACAAAAAATACATTTCAGACATCAGGGAACATTTTTGGTTCCGTGTCTGTCTTTCTGTCTTCTTTTGGCTCTTTCGGTCCGCTCTATCCCTCAATTTTTGCGAACTAACACACCTAACTTCACTAAAAAAAAAAAAAAAACTACACGTCAGATTTTAATGAAATTTGTATGGTAGGTCATAATTAGCCCATTGTTGGTCCTATTTAAGTTTCAACCTTCTGCGGTGCGGTGCTTTGTTTTTCTTTAACATGCGCACTTACATGCATTTATTTATACCTATATCTTTAAAAGTACTCATTTGATTATTATGAAATTTGGATGGCTTGTCAAATCAATAGAGTACGTGTTAGAATGCGAGGAAGCTATGTGCCACACTAATTGGCAGACTATTTATTTATCAAAAAAATTGGTAGGACAATTTTGAGGAAACAAATTAAATGAATTTCACAGCATACTAACAGCAAGTAATAAAAGCAAAAAATCATTAAATTACATTTGATTGAATGGTAGAAAGCTATGTGCCACACTAATTGGAAGACTATTTTATAATGACATGATTTAGATTAATGTGTTTAATAAGAATCTAGAAAATAATTTTCTAATTTCTTTGAAATAATAAACCCTAAATTGACACCCACAAGGAAAGAAGAAAATCAATTTAGTTTATACCTCGACAAATTGTTTATATTTAAAATACTTAAGTTCAGTTTATATATACGAGAATGTAGCTTGTCGCAATTCATTGCATATAATTTACAAATCTATTACCCCTACTTATCTACATGCTCCTAATTATGCGATATGTATAATAATTCAGCATATTATACCGGCTGGTGTACACATTACATTAGACATTCATCATAACTAATGTGCAATTACATGCAACTCTATACATGAAATAATGGATTTCTACGTAGAAATTTACACTTATTAATGTAGCATTAGAATGATATTTGAAAATATCCTATGTCGGATTGCATTATGCACCAGTATATTATGGTGATATATGCTAAATGAGTCTCCGAAGATTACTTCGCTAAATTACGTATTAATTATAAATATGAGAAAAGGTTATTGCTAAATTTACAACCAGAATCATGTTAGATTAGTTTCGCAGGATCCTGTGAAATGGGCTTATTAGTTGCTAGCTAATTAATTCTATATCGTCCAGCATCTAATATACATTTGTGTCAATGCGTGTTCCCACACTATCAGCGACTTTGGGTTCGTCTCTGAATTCTGTTCTGCTACATACGGCCAATGAGATCTGAAATGTCCATATCTCCGCATTCACATAAGCTTAATGTGTATCAATTGACAAGGGACATCTCGATACAACTGCAGTAATGATATGTATTCCTCAAAGCAATTCAGCTTAATTATAATACCCCTACTCGAGTATCTATGTTTCATATATGATCATATATGTTTCACTTAACATCTCATAATTTTGAAAATAAAAAAATATACAGTTAAAATCAATATTTATCGATATAATCAAATGTAATTACTAACTAATATTGTACATAATTATTATTAGTTGACTTGTATATTATTATAGTTTTTTTTGAGATATATTTACTTTTAATATGCACAAGATATCGGACGAAAGAACAAAGAGTTCAATAACTTAAGTGACATTCGAGTAACATTTTACTACGAATCCAGTAGTTTTGAAAACGGTTTTGATATTCAAATACCCAAGGAAAAAGTCATTTCAAAACGTTTAGAATTAAAGATCACAACAGAAAAATTTTGGTTTTGTATTGAAACTGTTTTTAAAAAAGCCAGCATGAAAAAGGAATAAGACTTCAAAACAGAATTTAGACATGTGCAGCAAGTAGGATGAGCAGAGATATGATATCCTGACTCAACTATAACCTGTCTGGGAGTTTATAGTTTTCAAAATTGTTATGAAAACTGTTTTGGAATCTCCTCATGGAAACACTTTTGGTTTGAAACCAGAAAAGGTTTTCAAAACGGTTTTGAAAACTCATTGAACGTAGTAAATGTTAACCTTTTGATAAACAACATTATTATTATGGTTGGGGGGATGATTTATATGCGATGAGCATTTCATTGGCAGCTAAACAGTTGATAACTAAGATGGAGAGAGGGCAACGCCTTAAAATTACGCTAAGACCTTCAATAATGGAGTGAAGGGGTCATTACATGCACTCCTTTTGCTACGCAACTACCACAATCAATGATTTGAAAACACACATATCGTTTCTCCACGTGACAAAAATTGGTTGTCTTAGATTACATTACACAGATTAAATAATCTTGAAGGATATTAAATACATTTCGATAAATCAATAGGTGGCAAGAGGAATCGGGTGGCCAGTTCCCAAAACGTCAATATGCGTAATACCTTGCGGTCAATGACATTTCATTTCTATTTTCCATCTTGGAGAACAAAGTTAAAAGTTAGTTTGAATATCATTCTGAATTCTGTGGAAACAATGCACAACTTAAGACTGATCTCATACTATTGCATGCATGCAATAATTAATTGGAATTATTTTGATATTGAATTTGGTAGAATCACATAAAAGTCAATGTCAACAAGTTTTAGCTCAACGAAGTCGCTCATTTAAATAGTATCACCAGCAGTAAGTTCTGAGAAAATTGGGTAAGAAGTGACAGTCAGAATGAAATCTCTTGGATGAGCAAATGACTCACTAATTAGGAATAGAGGAAGACTTCTCTCCTCTCCACAAATATAACCCTGTTGTAGAGCTTTATAGATTCAAGACCAAATTTTCAAGCATTGAAAACTGCAAGGAACGATGTACTGCCTAATTTCATCGAAATACAAGTAAAGACAAGTAATTTTATTGGATTAGATTTAAATCTCTATTAAAATTTGTACACTTTGTCATCTGTACTGAAGATTACTAAGAGTGATTGTTGATAGCTGGATTGTTAATAAAAAGTTACTTTCATTGAAGAGAAATACATATTTATTTATTCCCAAGCAATAGATCATTACTTCATTAGTAATAGATGTCACTGGATTCACGCGATGACGTATAATGTTTACCTTTATAATTTTCTGTCTTTGTTATTTTCAATATAACTGTCTTGTTATACTCAATATAAAATACAATTTGTCATATAGAGCGACAAATTGTATTTTATATTGAGTTAGTTGTGCATAGCTTTTTACGGGAATAATAAACTATTGAGAAACTATGATATTTAGCGTTTATTTTCTCTGTAAAAAAAGTGCAACAAGGTTTCTGACTGCCAACAATCATAACGGCAGTCATAATAGATAATGTCTTTAGCATGCGCTTTATAATATAGATTAAATTTCTCAACTAAAAAGAAGATTTGAACGGAAATTATGAAGTTAATGTTGTGTCGTGGTGTGTCACTAGAGCAGACATTGATGTACTTTAGATTGTTACTCCTCTATGGTTTTTTATAAGGGGAGTAACAATCTAATGAAGTGTTGACATTACTATATTTTGTTAAAATACGTAAGAATTATTATTCTTTTCAACACTTTGATTTTTCCTATTAGACAGTTTGTAAAACTATTTTTTTCATTTCAGACACTAACAGCTCTAAAAATGACTGTTCGATTGTAAATGCACTGGATATGGTCCATAAAATACTATCGACTTGCCAGACGTATCAAGATAAAGTTATTTTATCTTTAGAGACAAAGGATTTTTTTCCCCTCCCTAATGTGTGAGCCAATGATTTTAAAACAGAATGCATCAGAGTAAATCTAGATTAAACTATCAAGATAAGAAATTCTATATCCTGTTATCATTGAGAGAAAATTAGGAGTAGGTTGCATGCAAATATAACTGCTAATGAAATTTTGATATCACTCTATGCTAATAATTTCATTTTTTTTTTAACGGTTCGCCCTCTACCCTTTGTTTTTGTTATTAACTATTATTTCTACAAAACTGATTTGTGATTACAATAAAAAATTCTACAAATCAATATCGAATGAAAATATTACACTACAAGCTTAACAAAGATAGAAGCAAGGTGCAGACAAAATGAAAAGACGATACAGTGTCTAGAAAGTGTTCGCATGAAGCGATTAAAGTATAAGAAAATTTTATAGCCAACAAAAATTTTTTTCTGATAAATCCAGCAATGATCTCTACAACTCTTGGAGAAGTATTGCTTTAGTATCGTAAATATTATAATTTCCACATAGGAAGATAATGTCAAGATCATACTCCAAAAGCGTGGGGTGCCCGCAGGATCTCAAGAAAGAAGTTGGCTAAAGATCGAAGTACTTGGAAATTCTTCTTCTGATAGAAGTGGGTGCGATGTTAAGTAAGTAATATTATATCAAGTATTAATCAATTCCTCTATTGGTAAATGTAAGAAACACTATAATAAGCCCCATAAATAAAAAATAAAAATAACTTATACGAGTATAGATAAAAAAAGAAAAAGAACTAATTGCTAACAATTTACTTACAATACGAGTTGTGATTGTGTACTGTAATTTTAACTGTAATTGATGATAAATAAATTAATAGTATTTTTTTGTTTGTTTAGCTTTCGGTAAGCTTACCCCTAAAATTTCAACCCCTAAAATTTCAATCCTTAGCCGAGCTCCTCAAGAATTCGAAGATTGAGTGTACACATAAATACACTAGCATATAATATGCATTTATTAGTTTTGTGTTTTCGTAGGTAAATTTAATTATTATTATTGAACATTTTATGAAGTTGAATCATAAAAATAACTTCTCCTCGGCAGGGAAGTGAAACCAGCTTCTCTCCATCCGTGTTTACTAAAACTGGATTTTTCCAGGAAAAACAGCTTATATCGTTAGAATTGTATGGGCTACATTTTAGATACTTCAATAGGCCAGGTACTTTTATAGTAGTTAGTAGCAGAGTAAGAAGTTGTGAGATAATCTACCCTGAGGATAAATAATTATTACCTAAAAAACTAAGTTAAGAATCTAAAGAAGTACTGATACATTTCCATATGTAAGTTAGAGCTTTATAACTACATAAGAATTAGAAAGAGGAAGGGGGTGTTGGGATATGACACATAGTTGACAGTAGGAGTTAAGGTCTCGGTCAGTGCCAAGGCAAGCCCATATGTTAAAACGAGTTCAAGACCACTGCATTGCACTTCTAATTCAGTCCCAATGTCGAGGACTACCCGAGTGTTTAGCATGACGTCACCCTCAAACAAGGGGGGGCACCTTCACCTTATCTCCTCCAGTATTCACATACCCCGCTGATAACGATAACACTATGAAATAACTGCATTTTACTCGCTTGCACTTTTAACTACCTTCTATTATTAACGGCTCGAGAGAAAAAAAAAACTTCTTTATTATTTTTTTTTTTTTTTACGTAATTCTTATTTTAAGACAAATATCTTTTCATATTGAAAAAGCTCAAAAAGCGTGGTGTTTTAAAAAAAACGGGCTTAATAGCTGCGAATTTCGACACGTGTGTACTCTTAAACGGTTATTAAAAAGTATTTCGTTTAAGGTCGAAAAAAGAACATATACATGTCATTTATTTTTCGTTTTATTATTATTCATTTTTTAAGAAAAAATAAACGTTCTACATCTTACTTTTAACCAGCTCTATATCTACTCTTTATTTGAGACTTACTCGCAAAGTGCGATTTTTATCACATAACGTGTGCTAAATTATTTTAACGTAAAATATAAATAATTTAGTATATTTTAAACACGTTCTTTTATAGCACATTAACGTTAGTATATTTATATTACCTTTGAAGACTATATAAGTGTTGGATGAAATACTAGCTTTTTAAGAATACAAAATTATTAAATATTTTATAAATCATTAAAGAAAAAATTGTCTAATTAATACAACAAGACTTTCGCAAACAGATATTGATATTTAAATATACTGTATTCACTACTTTATAGATACCATTTTAAGATACCATTTACTATTTTAAAGATACTGTATTTAAATCCTATAGTTTCTCATTTAATTAATTATTTGTAAACAAATTTAAAAAAATGATCAACAGGTGATTCTGTACTTTTTATTTTCGATCTATCAAAAAATCAAATTATTTATTTCCATCAATATCTAGGAAACTATATTTTCCCGGGTAAAACAACATACCATATGATTCCTATGTAAATGGAATACATATTAGAATTGTTTAATCAAAATCGTCAGTAGGTACTGTTTTCGAGGAATAATTGTTTTTATGTTTTGAGGAGTAGCGCTCATAATATGGAGCCATTTCAACACTTTTAGACTTAGTCAGTAGTCTGCACAGAAAGACATTTTTTAAAAACCCCTTTTTGGATTCCGGGGTTTCAAAACGTGTAAATCCATCAAAATCTCAAAATAAAATTTTTGCGCTACCGTGATACTTTTTTACAGTCTATTTGTAATTTTATCTACTAATAGAGCCTTTTAAATTATGATAAATTTTTTTAAAAATCGGATTTTTTTTTATAAAATTTTTTATAAAATTTTTTCCCTGTAAAAATTTTCATTGAAAACTTATAAAAATAAATAAATGATAATAAAAGGAAATGAAAACCACATTAAAGGTTTTACTAGGAATAATTACATAATAAATAAAATCAACTGATAAATTCATTAAATTAATTGATGAACGAATATATACAGATATCTTTTAAATATAATTGCTAAGTTAACGACCTATTAAAATTATTGAATATTATATCAATAATAAACAATTATTAAGTTAATTAATAGGGATAAAAAATTATGTAACAAAAAGATAATTAAACCATAAACAATATTATAAAAAGATACTCAAAACGAGAGAAAATTTATATAAAATGGAATAAACAAACACAAAAATATAGAATATTAAACTAATTGATTCAAGAATGGAAATCAATGGTTTAAATTATTTATTTATTTTTTGTTTATTATAACAACATCTTAAAGAGAAAGTATTGTAAAAGTATTCATTTAACAGAAATAATAATTAATATAAAAATCTTGATTACTGGTACAATAATAAAAAAAAATATATATAGTTAGTTAATCACTATTTATTATAATAGTGTTATCTTATCACTCACATAAAGACACGCGTGCAGATACCAGACTAGATCTTGATCACGAACAAAATTAAATGACAATAATAATAATAGTTCGATTTTTTTTAAATACTGATTTTAAGATTCGTGCAAGCTTAAATCAAATGGTCCTTTGGGCCGGATTATTATTCACATATTATTTCTTCCATTAAGTAAAGTATAATAATGTTAAAAATAAGTGTCTTCAGTGATGTATAAATGATGCAATATTTAAAATAATAATTTATCCTTTCTTTTATTGGTTATTCTTAAACGTCATTAATCATTCATGCTGCTCCTTTTATTATTAAAATAATACAAATTAATAACATAGGATTTTTAATAAAGATGAAAATCGTCAAATTGCATTATAAAGACATGCAACAGACTGAAGATCTAACAACGAGAGTTGCTAGAACAACTTTATTTATGATCTTTCGTTATTAATTTGTATATTTTTTTTTTGTTAATGAAAGGAACGGCGTGAATATTCAATAAGGTGGGAGAATTATTCCAAAGAAAGGATGAAATATCATCTATTTTTATTAAAAAATAATTTTTCGAAAAATTGCATTTGCAAAACCCTTGAAGACACACAACATTTTTAAAATGTATATAAAATTGACTGCCAATTAGTGGGGCCCTTTAATTTCCTAAAAAAAAAATCATGGGATTTCAAACTTTAATAGACCTTGTGAAATTTATTTAGGAGGATTTTTACGTTTTCGTATGCACAGTGGCTACTATAAATCCAATTATAATGACATTTGAAGGATACCATCTATGTAGAACCTAACTTGCGTAATCCCTGAAAACTTTGGAAGTTATGGATGTGGCAAGGATTCTTGTACACACAGATTGACAGAAAGATAAAAAGACTGAACAGACAGACAGACACGAAACTAAATTTGTATGGGATGGTCTAAAACGTAAAATGCGAGTGGAGAGGGAAAAATGTTTACCTCCCAAAATTGAACTCAATACTTCCACTACCTTGGCAGACTGAGAAACAACATAAAAGGGGGCAGAAGAGAGAGAGAGAAAATAATAATCTTGGTTCGATGCAAATGCAATGTTTTCAATTACATAAATATAATGTTTCACTGCTACGAACGAAGTTAAAAGTGTAAGAGAACAAATTCTCTCAGAGGAAAAAGAAAGAAGTAAATAATTAAGTCCATAAAACTAAACGAGCTGTGGATAAAACTTTATCCGAGAACTCTTTAGCTTAAATTATTATCACACAATTAAGCTGCATTATAATTACCACGTAACTGCTTTCCACATGATTGCATATTATCATTCCTCATTCAGACATAATTCAAACAATATACGCAGCTATTATTAAAAACCACTAAAGGAGAAAATTTGAAGAATGGAAATAAGAAGATATAGCTTGTTTTATTTATGCTTCTTAACGTAAACCATATAATTTTACGGATCTTCTTCCGGTCAAAATTTAATTCGGTGGGGCCCCGTAAAAAAATACCGCTTTGAAAAGCATTAATTAGGCATTATTATGATAATTTTAATTACAATTTATTATATGACTACAGACTACACGTGCATATTATCATGTGGGCCACATGCTTCGAAATACTGCATAAAATACCTTTTATTTTGTCAAGAATAGGGTTCTTCTAGGGTTGTTACTCCCCTGTTTTTTTTTAGAATAAAAATGACTGACTAAATAACTATTAAGACAAAGGGATGTTTAGTGTTTAGCCCAATTTACTTTGACTTTGGAAGAAAAGAGTACAACACTTCTGTTTCTAGATGGGGATTATCACTTTAAGAACATTAAAATTCGGTGCACTTTCCATAAATTATTACTCCAATACCCTATGTTTTCTTTATAAGGGGAGTAACAGTCTAAAGAAGTGCCGAAAAGATTGTCGTTAAATTTCAGTTCTGAATGGATGTATTTAATTCATTTCTTTTATGTTTTGAGAAATCAATTAAATGTTGCAAAAATAGAAGTTATAATATACTCAAATATGTATGTAGGTATATTATAAAACATTAATATTTCTTTTTCCTCAGTAAAATAATATATGTTTTCCCCCTATATATCCCTAGAAAGAATAGTAAGTTTTTTAGTATAATAAAAAGATAAGACACTTTGTCAATGGTATATTTAACAATTACTTTAATGGCACTCAGGGTTCTATGGGACCCCAACTCAAGATGTGTAGCATATATACTGGTAGAGAATATTCTACACATCTTGACCCCAACTCTAATACTAATGAATACTGAAAGAAAACAAAAACTAATAACATAGGTCATGTTATCAGTATTTACATAACCACAAAAAGGTTCAAAGGTAAATTAAAAGGGAGTCTAGTTTTGGAGAAATAATAATAAAAAAAAAAAAAAAAATCAATTATAGTTTGTTTGGGGTCTATGGGACCCCAGCGTGTCGTTCTAGGAATGTAAATAAATACATTACACATAGGTTTTATAATATTGTTCACAGGTGTGGTTTAATTTTAAAATAGGGTATTGTCAAAGATGTGGAATAAATTCAGATAATCGTAAGGTATAGAGTATAGATATTATCAGGAGATATGGAGTTAATTAAGCATTAAAACTGGGAAGAAAAAACAACCGTGTATATTATGCACCTACTAATAGAACAAAAGGCTTTAGGATTGAAATCAAAATCTCAATTCTGTAAAAACAGGTGTTACATTCTAGATTTTAAAGCTTCAAAAGACTTTAAGGAACATTAATCTGGATATTATACCAGAAATGAGAGTAAAATAAGGATTCGAGAGAGATGGCATGAAACCTGAGAAGTTAACAGCAATATGGCGGACAAGCATCAGACAGGTAGAGCGAATAAATCAGTCAAGATGCAAACAGATATGAGATAAGTCAGGCGTAAAACCGCTCCGCTTTAACCTCTAGACAGGAATAGTGCAGTACCAGTACCTGGCCTATGTACACCGTACTACGATCTCGATACCTCGCCTAACTAATTTATTATACTGTGACCGTTTGGCCGTCAAACTCACCCGTAAATATACCTCATGATCGTTATAAAAACAATATTAGAGAATAAACAAGAACAAATCAATATCGATAAGTAAATCAGAATCGATTTAGGAAATATTAAATTTAAAATATCAGTACAACTTCATCTGTAAAATACAACAAAGTACAACAAATAAGTTCGTAATTTTCAGAATACCCACTTAAAATACCATAAAAATTAACCATTCAATTTGTGAGGCCCAAAGTTCCCTTGCGTCCTACCGCTTATGCATTAATGATTATATATCCTTTTACAAACTGTTATTGTTTAATTTATTTAATTTCCCCCTTTTCTTTTTATTTTAATTTTTAAAAATTTATTTGATATTTTACATAATTTAAAGTTTAAAGTATCAATTTTGCAAAATTTAAAGATCGCCGACACGACGGTTTAAATTAATCTGCGGGGCTATCTGCGAGCTTCTTATAACAAACCATTCAAATTTCAAACAGATCAGATGAGAACTTTTGAAGATGCGCATGTTAATGAACAAATTATGGACGCAGAAGGTTAAAATTTTGGGGAATACCAATGGGCTAATTATGACCTACCATACGAATTTCATTAAACCTGAAAAAGAAGTTTGTAAGATATGTTGTTTCGCAAAATTTGAGTGACAGACAGACAGATGGACAAACTGACAGACCGAAAGAGAGACACGGAACCAAAAATGTTCCCTGACGTCTGAAACAGATTCAGAACGATCACATAGCTTCCGTTACCTTCGGTAAGCTCGCATACAATAAACAAGTGATCAAATGAGGAGCAATCATTTAAAATTGGTCTAAAGGAGATTTTGAAGAGAGACTAAGTGGGTACTTTTTTCATAGAGTTTAGTCATAGTGTATAGAATGCAAAAGAGTAATCATTGATCATCAAGTTATCATAACTGATCATTTAATCGTCTAAAAGCGTCGTTGGTTAATTTTTATTAAAGATCGGTTTCGAAAACTTTATTTGTGGTATTCCTAAATTAAATCAGGGAATTCAAGATCAAGCTGCCAAATTATACCAAAACTAATAGTCCCTCTTATCTTCAGCGAATTTAAGATCGGGATACGAAATAATAGGAAAGCCATCGTCATCAGTGAATTCAAGATCGAGATACAAAGTTATAGGAAAACCATAGTCCATCGTCATCAGTGAATTTAAGATCGAGTTAAAAAATTATAGGAAAGCCATCGTCATCAGTGAATTCAAGATCAAGATACTAACATTATAAGAAAACCGTAGTTGATCGTCATCAGTGAATCCAAGATCAAGATGCTAAATTATGCAGGAACTTTAGCCGATCATCATCAGAGCACTGAAGATATAAAATTAACTCGGTTTAAACTGATCAGTAAACATTTTATTTTTCATCGCGCACGATTCTACCTTTTGAAGGTAAGTTTCACATTAAACACACCAACATTTCTTCAAGGTTTTATTTCATTATTATTTCTTTTTTTTATTTAAAAAGGAATAAAATATGTAATACTAGTATTGAAAAAAGTAAACTATTTTAATGATGTGCAATGCATTGTAATGAAATTGTTATTATGATATTATATAATTGATAAATTACATGCTAGATAAAAGAAACGATATAAATTTACTTAAGAAAACAATAATATTTAATAATTAAATAATAAAAAATAACTAAAATACAAATAAATCATTTTTGAAAAGTTTTTAATTTGGTTTAAAGATTTTTTTTTTTTCAAGAATCATATTAAATGCCTCATTAACACATAATAACTGACGATAAATTATGAAGATATTTTTTGATAATAAAAATAAAATAAATCAAAAGAATTAAACAGATTTAAGGGATGACAAGGTTTGCACCTGCTCGTCGGAGTTTGAAACAAGGGGAAGTTAGTGGGCGACGTCTATTTTGAATCTCGGCCAAAAAACTGTGCATTTGGCTATCAAACCCAGAGAATCTACAAATTAAATTAATTTTAAGAACATTTGTCACTCTTTCATTTTCAGAACAATTAAAATGTGAAAATATTATATTTGTTCTGCTTTTTTTTTTTTTTTTTTTTTTTTTTTTTTTTTTTTTTTTTTTTTTTTTTTTTTTTTTTTTTTTTTTTTTTTTTTTTTTTTTTTTTTTTTNTTTTTTTTTTAAATTTAATGCCGTCTTTAAACAGGTACGCAGCATATTGCATCAACTGTTTAACATGAGCTTAATATTACGTAATAAAATGAAAGAAATAAAAGTTAATTATGTAATAATACAATAATAAAAATTAATAATAATAATAAATATGTAATTAAAAGTTAATATCATATAAGACAACGGCTTAGCAGGGACACAAAGTCAGTCTTAAAATTTTGAATTTATTTTAAAACAAGAAAAATAATAAATGCCAAAACCACATAGTGAAGAGGATATCTGTTATGTCAAATGCACACATATTGAGAATTCACCGACTTGGCTAATGGCCCTAGTATGGATTTGTAGTAAAACTGATTTGGCTAAAACTGCATTTCGGTTTTTCGAGAAAGATCCAATTTTAAGAAGTAAAATCTCTTATTTAACTGTTTTTATTGTTTCTTTTAATTCATACAAGTCTTTTTTTTATTATGTATTTTGGTACTTCTTTAGATTATTACTCCCATGTGCTTATTTTTTATTTTTTTTTTGGATATAATTATTTATTAATTAATTTACTAAAATACTATTAAGACGAAGGGATGTTGAACTTTAGAACAAAGAAATATTACACTTCTGTTTTTATAAGTGGAGTGACAGTCTAAAGAAGAACATTCCGTACACCTTCTTTAGAATGTTAATCCCCCTTTTTTTATAAGGGGAGTAACACTCTAAATTAGTGCCATTTTTGTTATCTTATTAATATTCATTACTCTTGAAAATAGTTTCAATACTTGGAGCAAAACTTTTGTCTCCATATTCTGTAATAATCAGAGCAGAATACTGAATATACCATATAATTTAATAAACTTTTCTTAGCTAATCATTACGAGTACATCATAAGTGGTTATTACTAATGCTTTATATCATAAAAATACGCGACTATTATATAACATAATTGAAATGAAGCTAAAATTTTCATTATTATATTCTCACAAGGTCGAGTAAAAATACAAATAGAATGAAAGTATAATAGATGATTTTTTTTTTAAAGAAAGAAATTGAAAATGGTTATTAATTTATATTGATTTTAAAGACGTGATTAATAATAAAGTTCAAAGAAATTGTCAAAGGATAGATAGCAACAAGTAAATCCACCAATACAATCTAAAATCCATATCGGTTAGTGTTTAAGTCTGCCAAGTTTTCGGAGAGTATATATTCTGCCATTATTGATTCTTATATATTTTCTAACTGCCCAAGAAGAATTTTACAAAGTTATAAAACTTAACAATTGATGAATTTTTAGCGCCTGCGTGATTAGTAATTTTAATTTTTTTTCTCTCTATAAAATCAAAATAGGATAAAGACTGATCAGTTTTGTAATCCAGATAAAATTAACCGAGATAATAAATTAGCAAGGTAAAGTGGAAGAGGTAAAGAAATGTCGACAGTTATTATACTTGAGCATTCGTTTCGTGCCATTATCGAACGTCTAAAGTCGTAAAAAGTTGAAAAAACATCAGTAGATAATGTGTAGAAAGAGACATTTAGGTAGGAACTGATTTTAAATGTGCAACACTCTGATAATGACGCATCCCGATTCCCATAGAGCGTTCCCGTAGCGTTCCGAGCCAAGGTTGGGTGCTAAGGTGCTTTTTTACAGCTCGTGCGAGCCTTTTTTGGTTCAATTTAGTGCGATGGGTTTTTGAAAGACCGTGTTGAGCAGGGCTGCTGAATTCCTATAGCGTGCTTTCTGAGCCAAATCCTCCGCAAACACGTGAGTCGTTAGTTTAACCCCCCTCCTTTAATTCACTCTAAAAATAGGGACAAAAAAAAACCAGGAGCTTTTTATCTAGTTGATATCCGCAGAGTGCCGGGAGCACGCGAAAACCAAAAACCCATGGAGCACATTACACGCAATATTCGGTTTTCGACGAATTCCGCAACAGCAGTAAGGTTTATCGCACGCACACCAAGCGTTTCACATCAGATTCGCAAGGGGGGTAAAAGGTAGGAACCTTCCCGGGGTCAAAGGGCGAATTGGATTCGTCTTTTATAGCCTAAGAACGATTTCGAGAGCATACCAAATTAATCGCATTGGAAAAGTAGGAATTATAGCTGGCTGACACGAATCAAGACAACGGAACATCTACTGAATGATCTAACTCTTAATCGTTCGCTCTGGAAATTTTTCTGATTTTCAGATCGTGAGTAGAGAGAATGAGCAGTTAAAGTTAACGATCCCGAGGCTATTCATTAACCGATACCAACTGTGTTACCAGTGCAGAAACAAGTACTAAACAAAACAGTAAACTTGTGGACAAACATTTTTTTCAGAATTGGATTCGGAAATTGACTATTCCTTTAAATAATATTGGCGCACTAGCTTCAGCATTCCAGTGTTTACTGGACTTACTTTATTGCATTGCAGTGTTTACTACAGCATTCCTTCGAAAAAACAATATAAGATTCTAATAATTACCTCTCTCATTAAAGACATTAATTGTAGATAGTTTATTAGACGCAAGAGCAGGAACAGTATGAAAAATTCATCCACCCCTATATAAAGAAATATTGCACGCAATGGAGATCCAAGCTCCAATAGCTCTAACTAACTGATAGAAACTTTAATATACATAATTTTTTTACCCAACTGTAGGTGGGAGATCTAGTTCTTTATCAACACTGATTCTTTGGACAGTCTGAACTTTATTTATTAATTCTGCTAGCTCCTTTGTATTATTTCACACATTTTGAAACAAGAAAGAGGTAAAAGTAATGCATTTGAATCAACAAATATACCTAATTTATGCACTACTAGAAATTGGTTTACTTGGATTCATATGAGCACACCATATATTCACAAAAAGAATCGATGTAGACACACGAGCATATTTTACATCTAAAACTATGATTTAGGTGACTAGCAACAATTCATAGATCTATATTTAATTATTCACTATCAACACTGTGAATATTAGGAATTTTATTTTTATTTACAGTCGGTGGATTAACTTGAATTCTTCTTGAAAATTCATCGATCGATAGCATTCTTCATGATACATAACTATGTAGTTTCCTAGTTCCATTTTCCATTATGTACTACATATAGGAGGTGAATTAGCTATTGTAACAGGATTTATTCAATGAGATCCATTATTTACCGGAATTACAATAAATCCTAAATGACTNCATCGATCGATAGCATTCTTCATGATACATAACTATGTAGTTTCCTAGTTCCATTTTCCATTATGTACTACATATAGGAGGTGAATTAGCTATTGTAACAGGATTTATTCAATGAGATCCATTATTTACCGGAATTACAATAAATCCTAAATGACTAAAAAAAACAACAAAAAAACATTCATTACAATAGCCGAGTAAATTCAACTTTCTTCCTCCGTTATTTCCTTGGACCCTTGTAAAACAAATGTTTCTCAACATCCCTAGAATAATATATAGAATAAAAAAATGTATAGGTAACGAAGATGTTCAAACAATCATAAACACCTTGATATTTACAAAAATGAAAATATGCCGGTATCACTGCCGTGGAATTCATATCAAACAATATTTCAGTAAAATGTTTTCCTGTGGAGTGAAATATTGTTGTAAACAGCGCAAGAGAAGCAAATAACAAAATAAATTCTTTCCATAAAGCAGAAAATTAAATAACTTAATTAAGTAGAACCCGAATTCGGGGTTTTTATATGAAAAGGTAAGTTTTAAGTAATTGCTAATCCATTAAGTTTGCTCATAATTTGATATTTAGTCTTTAATGTGAGCTCCCCCACCATATCATTTCCAAATCCTCCTCTCATCAAAAAATGAATGAACCCCTAAGCATAAAAAAATGATAATGAAATCACTTAACTTAGGAGACTTATAACTCCACTTAAAGGGTTTCGCATCGAAATATGTTCATAGAAGGGTAGCATCTCCAAAGTTTTGTACAAGATATATTTTTTATTCGGTTTGGTCTTCGATAACAGGTGAACTATCAAAATCACTATTTGACTATTTGGCCACTAGAGTGCGCTGGAGAAAGCCTATCTGCGTCACTTCAAGCCCTACAAAATAGGCTAGCTAGTTTTTTTTTTTTTTCAAGAGTTACATTTAAGTCAGAAATATTGTTTGTATGAAAAATCCTCTAAAGAAAGCAGATGGTGTTTATATTATATTATATGAACTCAAAAATATGTTGGTATCATTGCTAAGGAATAATAGTTATTTATGCACCTACTTAAATAGAAGGTTATATAGATGCAGGTTATAAACAATGATAAAGAAGGTCGAAAAAGCAGTGTCGCCAACCTGGTTTCAACAACTTCCTTACATGAGCCATTCATTTTCTACTATTAAGTTGGCAATCCTTACTTTTTCACCCCACTTTACTTTTTCGCCCTACTTTTACTTTTTCTCGCTACTTTTTGAGTTCAGGGAAGAAAAGACTTACTTTAGTCCCTCTAAACTTTTTCTCCCTACAGGAGATAAAATACTTTTTAGTAAAAAATGTTCCTGCAGAGAGAAATATTGTTGTAAATAGCGCAAGAGGAGCAAATTAATAACAGTATATTAATAAACGAACGGAATTCTTTTCACAAAGTAGAAATTAAAATAAAAATCATAATAAGTACTTTCGGCTTTACGTCCAAGCAATGAATATCATTTAAGATCTAAAATAAGAGTCACTGATGACGGGCCTTCAGATTAAAAAATAGTTTTTTAAAAAATCGATAGTTTTATTTGTAAAGAAATTACATTGATTTTTATCTTGCTAACTGCTAAAGGTGTTTCTGGCAAGAAAACTAAAATTATAGACAAGCACATTTCCAAGGGAAAAAACAGAAGTTTAATAAATGAATAAAAATCTCTCTCGACTTCACCTCGATTCCAGGAGCTGATTCTCACAAAAAGAATGGATAAAACTAAACAGAAGCTCATCCTGAAGTTGTATAATGTCTAAACTATTAACACCTATTGTACTCAAACTAACTGGGATATTCAATACTCACAAACCAACTTATCTGCACCAAAGAGAGTGTAATCAGTTTAGCAGTAAAACTTTTAAGATTTTTTCCCCCTTTTCAAACACAACCATGAAGTAGATCTTGTCAAATGATTAGAGACAAAAGAAATCCAAACAGTTAATTTCAAGTTGTCTATCTCCATCAATGTATAAAGAAGATCATACTCTTTTTCGTCAGTATAGTTTATGGGTTTTTACGTAGTATTTTGTATTTCTAACTCTTTATTTTTATGGCGGATCGAGTTTAAAATGTATCATTTCTTCGAGCTAGTTTGTCTTTATTGTATGGTGTTAGTACCCGCAGCATTAAAATCTGATAAATCTATACCTTCCGGTACAGTATAATAGTGTGCATTATATTGCGCTTTGAAATACCACTTGGCACTATATCAGATTTTACATTCTTTTTTCAAGTACTTTCAAGCAATTATTTTACTATAAATTGAAAATCTCTAAGGAAAAAAATATTTCATTCATCTATATTAATTTGATTATTTATTAAATATTAATTAATTGTTTTAGCCCCCAGGCCACTATAAGAAGTGAGACGCTGATTGATAAAGTTTTCTTACCTAATGGAATCGCTTATTTATGCCGTGTCCATAGATGAATTGGGTATATGGCAACTGGGCACTGGGCCATTTCTTTTCTTTCTTTTTTTTTGACATGCCAAACATGCCGTTCTGCGGGAACATTGAAAAGAGATGGATAAAGTTTTGATTTTCACAGGATCGTTTAATTAAATTATTTAAAAAACATTGTTACACGTGGCCACCGATACGAGTGGGCCGTTTGGGGTGTCCACCGTCCCAAACATGTCGCTCTGCGGGGATGTTTAAAAGTAAGCGCCCCACTCGTATCGGTGGCCAGTACAACTGTTTTTTAAATAATTTAACTAAACGATCCTGTGAAAATAAAATCTTTATCTATCTCTGTTCAAAAAAAAAAAAAAAAAAAAAAAAAAAAAAAAAAAAAAAAAAAAAAAAAAAAAAAANTGTATTATAAAATAAAAAAATCTACTACAAACAACTAATACTCTATTTACAATTAATTACTGTTAACCTTTAACCTTTGAAAGAGCGGGGAAATCGAAAAAAATTAGCGGGAAAATCGAGAGAATGAGCGGGAAAATGAAAAAATGCCAATGAGAGCACTGATTGATTTATTTAAACATAATTATTTTAAAATATTCATAAATGTATGCCAATTTAATACTTACAGGTATTCCATTAATTCTTTTATATATTCTTGTGAATCATTTACGTTCGTAACGATAAAAAACGCATATTATATGTATAAACATTACAATATGGCTTAAGTAAAAAAAAGATTAGATTGTCGACAAATAAAAAAAAACGTGTAATAAAAACCAATTAAAAGAATGAATTTGCATTTTTTTTTATTTATAAGAGTGAACAATATTTGTTAATACAAGCCTATTGTACGCGTTAAGACTAGTGAAATATTTATATGTATATAAATTGTATACGTGTATAAAAAAAAAAAAAAAAAAAAAAAATGGCGAAAAAGAAGTGTAATAGCGTTATCTCGTTTCGAGAGGCGATATCAGTAAACTGCAATGCAGAAAGGAAAAAACTTTCCTCGAGGCAATTATAGATAAGAACGCATTGCTTATTATGAATGCAGCAAAACAGGGCGTTTTATATCAGCAGGCATTCACTAGTGATAATAAAACTCTGGGTCAAGGCTATATTTTCAATACGCGTGTACGTATAGCCCCCTTAACATTTTTTTTTTTACACATTTCTTCTTCAAATGTCACTTCATTTTTGAGTTCATATGAAAAAAATATTTATATACTGTATTTCATTATTTTGGACAATGACTCTTGAAAAATAGGCACTTACTTAAATTGTTACTCCCCTTAAAAAAAACAGAGGGAAGTAACAATTTAAAGAAGGTGTACGGAATGTTCTTCTTTAGACTGTTACTCCCCTTATAAAAAAAGAAGTGGGATATTCCTTTGTCCCAAAGTACATTAGACTTTGATATGAATTCTCCAGCAATGATACCGACATATTTTCATTTTTGTAGATATTCAGGTGTTTATGATTGTTTAAGCATCTTCGTGTTTGATAAACTTGATTCAAACACACTACACATGTTATCTACGATTGTTACGAAATATAATCATTGTATCTCTGTTTAGATGTGTAGAAAGTGATTCTTTACGTGCTTACATTCATTGCGCATGCGCGTTTCATAATTCTGAAGAATTCTTCTTTTTTCCGCCCAAGGGCGATAAAAAAGAAGAATACTTCACCTTTACGCACGATTATCGAGTTTGTTTTACATTTAACAAAACTAATTTGCTGTTTGTTAAATAAAATTAACAATTTTTATAATCGAGTTATTTGTGAAAATCAATGAATGATTTAAGTGATTATGACGAATATTAGGAGAATAATGTGCCTCCTGTAATAATTAATTCGGCACAAAATACAACTAATGAATTAATGTCATCTTTATCAAAAGAGAAATACGAAGGAAGGAAGTTACATATAAGAAGTCTTTTTTCTGTATTTATTATTAAAATCTAACAATCGTAGATAAGTTCAGTACGCAACTAGTGCGAAAACAGCATTTTGCATTGCTCGTGTGGTTTTGATACCCTAGCTATTACTCGGGAGGCAAACGCCACACTCGCATTCAAAATGTTACTTTTGCGCACTCGACGCGTAATGTGCTATAATCGTATCGAAACCTTTTATTCTAGGGATATTGAGAATAACATTTTGTTTTACAAGGGTCCAAGGAAGTGATGAAGGTTGAATTTACTCTAATATTGCCATGAAGTTTGTTTTTTAAAAAGTTATTTAGGATTTATAGTAATTCAGGTAAATAGTTGATCTCATTGAAAAAATCCTAATAGTCCTAATTGTCCGATTTTGATGAAATATGCTAATAATTAATCTACAGACTAGTCCCTATTTCGTATTAAGTAGTGTCCTAATCTATTTTAGTTTCTAATGTCAATGGAATAATATAAAACGTCCAAGGTGAGAAGTAAGATTTATATTTTATATATTTTTTTTTTTATATTTTATATAACAGTATTTTTAGAAGACTGTAGAAATATTGAGAATGTAAAGAAGTAATATTTTCCAGACTGTTATAATGAATTTTCAAGGAATTATGTTCGTTGATAGAATCCAAGGCAATAATTTAATTTTGCGCAGAAGCGAGCTTCTAGCTAAATATATTTCTACTTGTTATTATAGTCTGACAAAGATCACTCGCTTTACCTGCTCCATATTTTTTACCCAAAATGCACACAACGAAAAAATTTACCGCGCTCCATATTGATTTGGCAAACTACAGTAAATGACAATATATTTGATAAAAATAATATATTTTATGGTTGTTATTGTTAAAAAAATCATATGTTTGTTAAAATCGGTCCGAGACAATTCACTCAAACTTTCTCTCATCGAGTTTTTAATTACTATACCAGTGTTTTCCATTTATTAGTGGGTTATTGGGTTATTAGTGGGTATATTTAATTATTATTGAACATTTCATCAAACTTTATTATAAATATAACTTCTCCTCGGCGGGGAATCGAACCCAGCCCCTCTTTGTCTACGTTAAAGATATTTTCTCAGGAACTAGATTTTTCCCGGGAAAACGGCTTATTATATGGTTAGATTTTAATTTAAATGGACTACAGACATATTAGAATTTATTAACAAAATAGTCGGAACCGTTTCCGAGAAATAATTTTTTTCACGTTTTTTCAGAGTTTTTGGAGTATTTTGGTTATGACTATTCTGTACCTGTACATGTATGCCAAATTTTGTTAAAATCGGGCCAGTACTTCATGCTCTACGCATCTGCACAGACGACAGACATAATTTTTTTTTTTTTTTTTTTTTTTTTTAAATTACTTTTTTGGACTTAAGGGACCTCGAAACGTGTAAATCCTCAAAATCTCAAATCGAATTTTCGTGACATCACAATAATAATTTCTTTCTCTTTTTACGAGAAAGTAGAAAGGGCTCAACTTTTAGACCCAAATAAGACCAATTTTGTGTCTCTTAAGATTTCATTGTGACGAGTTAAATGTTAAACAAATCTCACGGAAGAAAAAAAATGTAGGTAAATATAAAAATTAATTAAATTATTAATACTAATTCAAGAAATTATACAACCTTGTAATTCTCGTACGTACTCGTAAGTAATGGATTGCTGAAGAGGTGTAATAAGACGTAATCACTATCATGATAGTGTTTAATTTGAGACGATTAAACCCATTTAAAAGGTCATCTTTGCCATTTTTTTTTTATCCTGCAATACAATTTTATTATAGTAGTAATTCCTTTTACAAATATATAAGATTAATGATCTTAAATTATATATTTTGAATTTTACAACTATGATCATTTAAAGTTATAAATATTAGTATTTATAATAAGTTCGGATCTTTTCTTATAACTATAAAAATAAAATTTTTCATTGATATTATATATAAAAAATTGTATATTATAATACAATTTTTTTATATGATATAAAATAGCTGTTTTATTGCAGAATAAAAACCATGACATATGATGACCTTTTAGCAGGCGTGGAAACGTCTTAATACTACTTCATATATCTATTACTTTCATTCTAAAAATGTAAATGTTATCTGTAAACAGACCACTGCTTATTTTTTCCAATGGGTATAAAGTATGAATTTAAAACTCATATTCTTAACTGTTCCTTTGTCGGTGTTTCTGAATAGTTGAAAAAGGTGATGAAAAATACTTGCAATATATAAAAAATATACAGTAGAACCTTGATAAGAAGTGTCTCAAGGGGATTAGGAAAACAGTCTTGTTATCGAGGTACTTCTCTTTTCAAGTCTAGACTTGTTCAAGGTCGACCCATTCCTGCATAGAGTCGTATTATAGAGGTTGACTTCTCAAAACGACTTGTTATAGAGGTTCTGAGTTATGTTGTGAAGCGGAAAAAATCCGTGTTATTGAGGTTATAAGGATAATAATAGTCACGTTACAGAGGTTAATTGAACATTATGTGTAATGGCAATCTCAAGGGGATTTGAAAATAGCACTTATAATTAAGGTTATCGTGTTATTGATGGTCGTGTAAGCAAAGTTCTACTATAGTAGTAATTCCTTTAACAAATATAAAATTTATGAAACTTAAATTATAGATTGTAAATTTTACAACTCTGATCATTTAGCGTTTAAATATTAGTATTATTAGTAAGTTATGTTCTTTTTATATATTTAAATAACATTTTTCATTGATGTTATATAAAAAATTGTATATTATAATGCAATTTTTTTATATGATATAAAATTGCTGTTTTATTCCAGAATAAAAACCATGACATAAGATGACCTTTTTTAACAGGCGTGGAAATATCTCAAATGGAATAGTAAATACGTCTTAATACTACTCAATACTACTTCAGCACTATATTACTTTCATTCGAATAATGTAAATGTTAACTGTAAACAAAACCACTGCTTATTTTTTCCAATGGGTATAAAGTATGAATTTAAAAATATTATTCTTTACTGTTTCCTTTGTCGGTGTTTCAGAATAGATGAAAAAGGTGATGAAAAATTGCAATGTATAAAATATATAGTTTGAAAAATAAACTTGTGAACGTTCTTGTTAGCATATTGTTGGATTTTTTTTTCTTCATGTTACAGAATGGGTCCTGGTTTGTGGCGGGGTCGTGACCCTCTGTGGGTCAGACACGGTTTCCAACCTCCCCGAAGGGGGGTTAAGAAAAAGTTTTTCATCGTCTGGCGGAGAAGCGACGATGCTCCGTTCCGGGTACACGGTCTTTTTGCCACTGCCCTGCCAAATGGAGCGTTACGCAGGGTAGCCGAGTTGCAATTAGTTACATGAGAATTTTTCTTTTTTCAAGTCCCTATGTCTTGCACTCAACACTGAACACCATTTGAAACAGCTAAAAAGGATTTAAAGAAAAAAAATATCCCTCCATGTAAAGAGACGTTTAAGGAGAGAGATTTGTTTTTCAAATAATTTATAATAAAACTCTGATGAAGCTCCAATTTCAAGTATACCATTAAAAAGGTACTGATTCAAGTTCTATTAGATACGATAGAAAACCATTTTTAATCAAAATTAAATCAATTCTCACAATGATCTTAATTCAGTGTATAAAAATATGAAAAAAAAAACCAAAATATTATTGATTAATGCTTCATGAACTTTTTTTTTATAATATGAGTACAAAACAAAGAAATAAATAGAGGTAAATGCATTTAATAACATATACATGATGCATTTAAATTATTTCAGAATTATATCTATATTATTAAAAACGTTTTGTCAATAAACAAGTTCAGTGCTATCCAGCGTTAACGCTGGATTTAGAATTCGGAATGTATAAAATGAAAAACTATCTAAAAACGTACCATTTCTAAACTATGTACAGACAAAACATTAATTTTAAATATATATAGATTGATATTTGTTTCTCTTGGATTTTTATTTATTTCAAATTCTCGTCCAGTAANTACTCTTTAAATCGTGCAAAATTGATCCTTTAATTCATGTAAAAAATAAAAATAATTTTGACAGATTTAAAAAATGTGGGAAAATTAAATCAATTCTCACAATGATCTTAATTCAGTGTATAAAAATATGAAAAAAAAAACCAAAATATTATTGATTAATGCTTCATGAGCTTTTTTTTATAATATGAGTACAAAACAAAGAAATAAATGGAGGTAAATGCATTTAATAACATATACATGATGCATTTAAATTATTTCAGAATTATATCTATATTATTAAAAACGTTTTGTCAACAAACAAGTTCAGTGAGAGTGATATATAGTAAACTGTGTGTAAGAAAGAGTTGGGAGATACCCTCGGTAAGAGGCCGGTAAGAAGAAGAAGACGCAGCTGAGCGGAATATCAAGGGAACTGTGACATCATTCCCGGGGCAAGAGGTGAGTGATCCTAGCGGAAAAATGTGGTACTTTAATTTTAAATCTGTCATTTAATTCCTTAAACTACGACTAGGTGCAAATATATTTTTATAATAATTCTAATAGTAAGTACATAGACTTAAAATAATTCTAATTCTAATACTCTAAAGTGGGCAATGGCTACTTTTCGGGGGTTGACAAACGAAGCGAGTAGGGGGCAGAGCCCCCAAGTATTTTTAGAGCCCCCAAGTACTTTTAGAGCCCCCAAGTACTTTTAGAGCCCCCAAGTATTGTTAGAGCCCCCAAGTATTTTTAGAGCCCCCAAGTATTTTTAGAGCCCCCAAGTATTTTTAGAGCCCCCAAGTATTTTTAGAGCCCCCAAGTATTTTTTAAGAAAAATCCAAAAAAAAGTAAGCAATATACATAAGACTGATATTCATTGTGCAAACGTCAACAAATAAAGTCATAAAAAAATAGCAGTTTTATATAAAAAAAATTACCCATTTGTTATAAACATTTTCAAAGCGTCTGCTTTTTATAATAGGGTTATACATATATTTGTATATTAATAGATGAAACCTCCATGCCTAGGCGTCACGGCATTTCACCGATTTGCTTAATTTTTATAATTTTATTGTAATATGTATTATATACATTGTTATTACCAAATTTTTAAGCAATAAATGGAATTAATATTAATAATATACATATATTACTCAATATATTTCGATGAAACCAAGCCTACAATATGCGCACACTTCTGCGTAAAAATAATTTATCATAAATTCTGGTGGCGACAGACATAGTACATATTATATAAAAACGTTAACGCTGGATATAGAATTCGGAATGTATAAAATGAAAAACTATCTAAAAACGTTACATTTCTAAACTATGTACAGACAAAACATTAATTTTAAATATATATAGATTGATATTTGTTTCTCTTAGATTTTTATTTATTTCAAATTCTCGTCCAGTAAGCGCTTACTCTATAATATGTACTACGATAAGGAACAATAGTAAATATTATTATCTATAGACTGGTTTTTATCACTGAGATAGGGTCATCAACTGTTAATTAATTAAAAATGGTTTGCATGATTAAAAAAAAAAAAACTGACCAATAAAATTTTACTCTTCGAGTAATCATTTAAGGTTAGATTTCTTTTTTTTCTGGGGTTTTCTGGTATTCAAGCGACATATGAGGTGACTTGGTAACTTTTCAGTTATTCAGGGTAAAACATCTAGAATACATACTATTTACTATAAGATGTGTAACAAAAATAAATCATCCTTACTGCCTTTTAAGATAATCCTCTGTGGTTACCTTGAAACAAATACCAACATAAAAGTACAAAAATAACCAATATGAATGAGAAAATTAATAAAATGTTTATTAATCAATGAGGTACACCCTTCTAAATTTCAAGAGAGATTCTAAAGATGGTTGTTGAGGTGTAAGTGAAGAATGAAAACACTAATTCATTAAGCGAGACGTTTCGTCCCTTAACTTAAGGGTCATCTTCAGTAAAATAAAAACCACGATAATTATAAACAATTCATTCGTTAATATAATTAATTAAAGTTGCTAATTGACTTAATTAGATATCCGATTAACAATTCCTTAATAACAAATTTAAAATACTTACATAGATGTTGATCATAATAAAAGAATTTCTAACTCCATAGGAGAGGGTCAATTAATCAAAACTAGATTTAAAATGACTTTTATTATGATCAACATCTTTGTAAGTATTTTAAATTTGTAATTAAGGAATTGTTAATCGGATATCTAATTAAGTCAATTAGCAACTTTAATTAATTATATTAACGAATGAATTGTTTATAATTATTGTGGTTTTTATTTTAGATTCAAATAAATGACTGAAGATGACCTTAAGTTAAGGGTGGAAACGTCTCGCTTAATGAATTAGTGTTTTCATTCTTTACTTACACCTCAACAACCATCTTTAGAATCTCTCTTCAATATAATTAGGTTTATATATTTATGAAGTAGGAAATTGTAAAATATTCCAAAATGCAGAATAATCCAACCGACATTAATCTTCTAATTAAAATGAACATTGTGAAACTTCCCGCTGAGAACATACCTTGCCACGTCATGGTTTACTTTAATCTTTAATAAATGAATAACAAGAAATTAATAAGAATATGAGCCTTAGTTTAGCGGGGAAACCTAACTTTGTAAGCTCTTCCAGCGTTTTCTACGAAGCAATCATTTCCCCTTTAAGTTTCTATAGTTAGTATTTTATTTTTAGATAGTTTTGCAAAAGTTATCATTTAAGAAGAAAGTTAACATTAAAACATAATCCAATAATTCATCTTACTTCCGAGCTTACCGAAGGTAACGAAAACTATGTGATAATAATTATGAAGAACAAAACAATTTTAGGTCTCCGATTTCAAAAATTCCAAGACAGAAATCCGTTCCAGACATCAAGAAACAAGAAACATTTTGGGTTCCGTGTCTGTTTGTCAGTCTGTCGCTCAATTTTTGCGAACCAACATATCTTAAAAACCACTTATCTGGATTAATACAGTCCATTTTTAATACACATTAAATTTAATACCAACATTTATAAATTTTTAAACCATCGATTTAGGCGGTAGGAGACAAAATTTGTTGAAAATTGCAATGAAAAAAAAAAAAAACAAATACCAAAAATCCTCGACAGTGGATCTCTACACGGCAAAAGATCGACAAATAATAAATAGAATCAAGAAGAAAGAAGAAGACGATAATTTATTAAAAAATTATTTCTAATACATAGGGTGGCGCAGCGCGGATGACCAAATTTTAAGTGGTCACCATGTGCTTAATACTAGAGGCAGGAGATTGATATAAAGCATATTGCCAAGCAAAAATGTGGAAGTTTACTGGACATAAGTCAAATTTTTAAGTGTGGAAAATAAGATCCGATAAATGATGCCTTGTCGATTTACACATTCTTAGAGGCGCTGGGCGAAGTTGCCCAACACATTCTCTAACATCTCGTCAGGGAATCCGATTTTTCATCCCCTATTCAAATGATAACGGAATGGATACTGTCCACATATGGAGGCACTCCACACACAAGTGTTCATGTATCGCGTGCGTCAAATTTTTCTTGGTCGTCTGAATGACGTGAATGTGGAAATCGACAAGGATGTAATTAATCGGATATTAACACCCACACTTAAAAATTTGACTTATGTCCAGTAAACATTTTTTCTTGAAAATTTGCTTTATATCAATCCTGGCCCTATAGTATTAAGCACAAGGTAACAATTTAAAATGTGGTCATCCGCGCTGCGCCACCCTGTATAACCACATTTTTGCTAGGACACACTATTTAATAAATATGGGCAAAAACCAAAGAACGGAACACATTGTACTACGCCATGAAGTTAACTTTGATCGCAGGTTTGGGGAATGTTTAGTATAATCACCTCAAAAAACGTATCTAAAAGTCTGCCAACAATCTGTTCTATAATATTACTAAATATGAAATATGTTTCATTCAATGCCATGTTCTTTTATTAGAATTTGCAGCAACTAAATAATCATAAAAAATAAACAGAATTTAGTTATGAGAAAAATAGCCCACTCTTTGTCAGATTGATTTTATACAGTTAGGAGGCATTAGAAAGTTGACTAAATTTAAGCCCTCTTTACTGCAATAATGGGAGTAAAAGGTGGAATAAAATCACACCCACACCTTCCCAAACCCTAAAGAGACTCAAACTGATGTTTAGCTCGCGATAACACCGCTTCGCGTTACTCCGTGCTAAATGGATATTAATTTCTACCCTGAGTTTTAGCACTGAGTCCCCCTCCCGAAACACTGCCGCAGAATCGGCTAGCCACGCGCCCCGCAGTTTCGTGTCCAAATAGAACGACCTTGTAATTATTAAAATTTCTTTATCGTAAAAGGGGTGCGTTTCGCCTGTAATTCGGGTTAAAGGGTAATAACATTTATAATATTTCAATAATTTGTTTGCTCAAATCTTTTCCTCTTCCCACTAAACCTTTTTTGGTAGGATTTCCCATAAATTAGTGGGTAAGGGTAAAGCTAATGGCTACGCACTATCAAAACCATCACAGATGACAAACCATTTTTATTAGAAAAAATTCTCATATATACAGCTTAACTTGGTTATTTCCATAGAAATTTACCTTATTTACTATAAGGTTAAGTGAATTAAGAAATAATATTAAGTGAATAATAGTACATTTAATAAACTCCTTTACTTTATTTAATAATCCTCATTTATAAATACTCTCATACTCATTTAATAAACTTTATTTAATAAACCTCCTGCATGTAAGTTCTTTTTCTCAAATACACACCCCAAACTTAAATCAAATAATACATTGGTCATTTGATGTCGTAGCACAAGGATACAAATTTGTATACGACACTGCATTTAATTTTAGCCTCTTTAAGGCGTGTATTTGCCAAGTCAGAAAATGTTTTTAAATTTAAACGCGTAGAGTGACTTGGGAAAGAGAATAGAGAGAGAGGGACAGACATATTTCATGTACTTGCACTGGATAAATTAGACCTAATAGAACTTAATCGGACTGAGCGGAGTCGAGGGAAAAATATAATATATTTTCAATTGACATCAAATAATAAACAAAACATTTTCATAGTGATAAAATAACAAGTGGAGGAAAATAATGTCAATACGGAGTTATAAAATGTCGGAGGTGGAGACGCCACACTACTCCCCTCCTCGGAAACGGAGTGTGCGAATTTCTTTAACATCGGCTTTGTACGCTGGTTTGAGGCGGTCGATGCTGACAGTCTCTGATTTCCCGTTTCTTGTGATGTCGAAAGTCTTATCACGTTTGTTGATTACGAGGTACGGACCTTCGTAAGCGGGTGCAAGGGATGGTTTCATTCCCTCACGCCTCACAAAAACATGGGTACATTTCTGGAATTCTGGTGAGATGAATGTTGCCCGAGCACGTTGCCTGTGTGGTGTTGAGTGGATCAGCTCAAACTGTTCTCTGAGTCTTTGAAGGAATGGGGCAACGGAGAAATCCTCGGAGCTATGTTTTAATAACTCTCCAGGTATGGCTAAAGGCTCACCATATAGCAGTTCTGCTGGACTGTGCTCTCCGTCGCCTACAGGAACGGATCTCAGCCCGAGTAGGACGGTTGGTAAGATGTCCACCCAACGGTCAGTTTGATGACAGCGGATGGCGTTCTTGAGACAACGGTGCCAACGCTCCACTTTGCCATTGGCCTGTGGGTGGTATGCAGAAGTATGGTAATGTTGTATGCCTAAGATCTTATTGAGCTTCTGGAAAAGGCTGGATGTAAACTGTGTTCCTCTGTCTGATGTTAGGACGGCGGGCACCCCATATCTTGTCACCCAGTGCTCGTAAAATGCTTTTGCCACAGTGCTTGCGGTCATGTCCGCGACTGGTATGGCTTCCGGCCAAGATGTTGTACGGTCGATCATGGTTAGGCAATACCTGAACCCTCGGTTCGGTGGTAGTGGTCCGACCAAGTCTATGTGAACGTGACCTAGCCGTGGTGATGGTGGGAATGCCTGGTGCGGGGACTTAGTGTGGCGAGTGACTTTTGCCTTTTGGCAGCGTTCGCACTCTTTTGCCCAACTTCTACAATCTACTCTGATTGACGGCCATACGAACCTCTGGGTCATAAGCTTGGTGGATTTCCGAACGCTAGGATGGGATAATCCGTGAACTTTCTCGAAGAGCT
Source organism: Gerris buenoi (assembly GCA_001010745.2). Classification (NCBI taxonomy): domain Eukaryota; kingdom Metazoa; phylum Arthropoda; class Insecta; order Hemiptera; family Gerridae; genus Gerris; species Gerris buenoi. The sequence continues at coordinate 827,041 of KZ651103.1, forward strand.
GTTTGCGATAGGGAGTGGGGATGAATGGTCTTCCCATGTTGTCGCAATACAGCTTATAGCTCTGTCCAGGTACAGGCGTGAGATGGAGCTCGAGCGATGTTTCGTTGTATTCTAGCATTTGACGAAGCTCTAGATCTGTTTTCTGTGCCTTGGCAATGTCTTCGAAATTCACGTTGCCACCCTGGATGGTGATGGGTTCCAATCTTGAGAGATGGTCAGCTACAATGTTATCATGTCCTGCAACATGCTGAATATCACACGTAAACTCTGAAATAAAACTTAACTGTCTTGCTTGACGCTGAGATAACGTGTCTTGCTTCTTAGTGAACGCAAACGTTAGTGGGCGGTGGTCAGTCAAGATTGTGAGTTTGCGTCCCTCTATTAGATGAGCGAAGTTCTTGACAGCAAGGAACGCACCCAACAGCTCTCGATCGTACGTGCTGTACCTCATTTGAGTAGAGTTAAGTTTCTGGGAGAAAAACCCAATTGGTTTACATTGTCGTCCGACTCGTTGTTCGAGAGCTCCACCAACACCTGTGCTCGAAGCGTCAACTCGTAGGATGAACCTGGCGTCTGGTGATGATGACGGATGAGCTAGGCACACTGCTTCCGCTAATTTGTCCTTGCAATTTTTAAATGAAGCTTTTGTGTCTTCAGTCCACTGAATTTCGATTTTCGCCCCACTTCCCTTTTGTCCTTTCAGCAGAGATGTTAGGGCGGATTGGGCTGAAGCGGCTCCAGGAATGAATCTGCGATAAAAATTCAGCATACCTAGGAATCGCCGTAGTTCCTTGATGGTCTTAGGAAGCTTAAAATTCATTATAGTTTCGGATCGTTGCGATGTTGGTTTGACTCCAGCTGCTGACACTTGGTATCCTAAGAATTCGACTATGTTGGCTCCGAAGTGACATTTGGCCACGTTAAGGGTAAGTCCATGTTCTGCCATGCGTTGAAACACAATCCTCAGATGTTCGAGATGTTCTTCGCGGGTCTTTGAGGCAATAAGGACGTCGTCAATGAATATGAACGTGAATGGTAAATCGCCAAAGATTTCTTGTGCGAACCTCTGAAAAGTTTGTCCGGCGTTTCGGAGCCCGAAACTCATCCTTATGAATTCGAAGAGCCCGAATGGTGTTGTAACGGCTGTTTTTTCGATATCGGATGGTTCAACCGGTATTTGATGGTATGCTTTAACTAAATCTAACCTGGAATATACTGTGGTACCGTCAAGGTGGTGATTAAAGTCGTGGATGTGCGGCAGTGGATACCGATCGGGTACGGTGACTGAGTTTAACCGGCGGTAGTCACCGCACGGCCTCCACGATCCGTCTTTTTTAGGGACCATATGTAAGGGACTACTCCAGGGAGATTTAGAGGGTCGACATATTCCCAATTCCGTCATTATTCTGAACTCTTCTTTAGCAATTTTAAGCTGCGCTGGAGTCAGACGTCTTGGCCTAGAAAATACAGGTGGACCAGCTGTAACGATGTGGTGTCTAGTTTTATGTTTAGCTTCACCAGTGAAAGGGGATGGTCGAGTGATCTCCGGATATTTTGATAGAAGCTCCGTGAAATCGCATTTACGGACGACCGTAACACATGTGTTTGCGTTGGTCCGCTTCACGAGTGCGTTCACGGATAACTTTGTTTCGCCGTCAATGAGCCTGCGCTGTCTAAGATCTACGAGGAGGTTGAACTTCCGTAGAAAATCAGCTCCTATAATTGGTTTTTCTACCGTAGTGAGAATAAACGGCCACCTGAAAGTTCTGCGAAGCCCGAGGTCAAGTGATAACCATTTTTCGCCGTAGGTTTTCATGATGGTACCATTAGCAGCATAGAGTTTGAATTCAGTCGGCCCATTACGTTTGTGTAGAAGACTGGCTGGGAACACAGAGACATCGGCTCCCGTATCGACAAGAAACCTTAGATTTATGTGTTTATCTTGCACATATAAACGGCTTTCACTAGTTCTACCAGGTTCACACGCCGCAATGTGGTCCTGGTTTAAAAGTTTCCCGACTCCTTCTCAGTATTTTTTTTTACACCCGCATTCATATAACTGCACGGCTTGGTGCATTTTCGTGCTTTCTCGCCGAATCTGCGGTGGTAATAACAGATACCGACACTCTCCTTTGACCTGGATTGGGAACGCGTATGCGACCGTGAACGGTTACTTGGTTGGCGTCCGAAAGATTCTATTAGGGACGTCAGTTGGGTGATACTTTGTTCGAGTGATCGCGGCTGATCGCCTGAAACAGCACTAACGCTAGGAGAAGGTGTTGATAAGTCTGACAAACGGTCTGCTAATTCTGAAAGTTTGTCGAGATTGCCTTCTGCTACAGTGAGTACCGTTTGAAAGTTTGACGGTAGGCGTTGCATCCAGAGAGTTTTAAGAACGCTCTCCGAAATCCGTGTGCCCGCTAGACTACGCATTTGACGCAGTAGTGCCGATGGTTTTAGATCGCCAAGATCCAACTCGTGTAATAGCTTACGCAGTTGACGTTCTTCACTTTCTGTGAAGGTTGAGAGCAATCTGGTTTTTAATGTTATATATTTATCACAAACGGGTGGATTGTCTAAAATATCACTTACGTGAACGAGGATCTCCGCGTCAACGCATCCGATCACCGTGTAGAATTTTGTGTCGTCCCTGGTTACGCCCGCTGTCTGGAATTGGGCTTCAAGTTGGTGAAACCAGATTTTCGGATTTGCTTTCCAAAAAGGAGGTGGTTTAACCGCGACTTTATGAATTTCGGATTCACCGTAAGCACGAGTTTCGGTAGGAACGGAAGGATTATCGGAAGAAGACATAACGATTATTCAGTGTTCTTTTATAGAGGTCACCAATGAGTGGAGTCGAGGGAAAAATATAATATATTTTCAATTGACATCAAGTAATAAACAAAACGTTTTCATTGAGATAAAATAACAAGTGGAGGAAAATAATGTCAATATGGAGTTATAAAATGTCGGAGGTGGAGACGCCACACTGACAGTGGGAGACTTGCCTAAATCTATGATCTCACTAGTGTTTTTGTTGGGATTCCTTGGTCTCAAAGTACATTGAACATACCTTGAAAGTACAAAACATCCCTTTGCCATAATAGTTATTCAGTCAAAGCCATTTTATATTCTGAAAAAACATAGTTGGGGAACAATCTAAAGAAGTAACCATAATATAATAATGTTCCTTTCGTTCTATCCATCTTTAAAAAAATGTTTTCAAAGCTCTTCATGGAAAAGAACTAAAATTCGATAGTTCTCATGAATACGACTTTAACAAAAACTTCTTCTAGTTTACCAAACAGAATAATAATACAAATAATAAAGGTAAAGCAAAGTGTAACTGCGAAAGGGCAAAGTCCTGATATAATAACCCTGTTATTCGTAGCTTAGATTATTGCCGGTGTAGAATTTTCACAGAAATTTCCTCTACCAACTACCAACTACAATTGGCTCCCGCATTCTCTGCCATGATAAGAAGTTATATAATAAAATATAGTGCACCACCCCCCCAAAACTTTTTACACTAGTTGAGGGTCACACTAATAAAAAATCACGAACTGGCTTTGTCGATACTATTATATTCAAAGTAGGGAAGGGCTACAACAGTTAGCAATCACGATTATAGCACGGACCACATACTATCCATTACATTTTCTTTTTAAAACGCCTTCTTTTTTTTTTCATGAGAAATGGATGTTTATTACTATTGATAATATTATGGGAATGCAGACCTAGACCATTTTGCTTCCGAGCTTACCGAAGGTAAAAGGAAGCTATGTGACCGTTCTGAACGAAAATTTTTTGTTTCCAATTCAATATTTCCAAGTAACAAGACAGAAATGCGTTTCAGACATCAGGCTATGTGACGCAGCTATGGGATCGTTCTGAACGATTTTTTTTTTTGTTTTTCTTTCAATAATACCTAGTTATAAGAAATAAATCCGTTTCAGACATCAGGGAACATTTTCGGTTCCGTCTCTGTCGGTCTGTCGGTCGATTTTTGCGAACCAACATATCATAAGAACCACTCGTCCAAATTTAATTAAATTTGGATAGGTCATAATTAGCCAATTGTAGGTCCTATGAAAGTTTCAAACTTCTGCGTCCATTAGTTTCTTTTTCACATTCGCCCAAACATACATATATTTACACCTATATCTTTAAAAGTACTCATCTGATTTTTATAAAATTGTGATGGTTTGTCAACATTAGCCCCACATACATCCCCAGATTAATTTGAACCGTCTGTACTCTTTAAATCGTGCAAAATTGATCCTTTAATTCATGTAAAAAATAAAAATAATTTTGACAGATTTAAAAAATGTGGGAAAATTAAATCAATTTGACAATAATGTAAAGAATTTATATGCATAAAACCAAGAATTCATAGAATCCAGCGATCATAGATAGAATTCTTAAAGGGGAAGATTTCCAACTACCTTCTTTATCTACCTGTGTTAGCCTACTACCGCTGGTCGAACTTTGGTGGTTAAAATTGTAACTAAATATTTTGGACACCGTTCAAAAGATTTTGAGCTTTAATTGAAAGAAATAAATTAATTTGTCAGTTTGCTTGATTCGAACCCGAGATCTCTTGCACTCAAATTAATCGCGCATCTCTTGCATCCACCGAGGCAGGTTTTTTTTCTTTTCTTTTCTTTATTTACGTTTGTTTATAGAATTCGAGGAATGTCAAAAGATAATCATAAGTGGTCTACACTTTTAGCCGCCAAACAGCACGACCGCGCTAGTTGTCTTACACCTCTAGAATACTGGAGTTGGATACCCCTGCTTAAAACCATCAAATAATTAGAACTAGGACGTGAAGAAGCTATGTGCCAAAGTAATTGGCAAAGTATTTGGTTCCGTGTATGTCTGTCGGTCTGTAACTAGATATTTCGACCAACATATATCTTAAGAACCTCTCATCCGATTTCAATTAAATTTGGATGGTAGGTCATATTAATAGCCATTGTTGGTCCAATATAAGTTATAAACCTTCTGCACCCATTTGTTTCTCTTCAACATCTTTAAGAGTACTCGTTTTTTTTTATGAAACTTGTATAGTTAGTCGATAGCCCCAGATTGATTTCAACCGTCAGCGCTCTTTAAATTTTGCTAAATGAATACCTTAATTCGTGATTTAAAAATAAAAACTATTTTTGACAGATTTAAAGACGTGGGGAAAAAGCAGACTATCTTTCTAGGTGCATTACCAACATTAAAAGCCATTAATAGGGTAAAAAAGATTAGAAGACAAAAACTAGGGCCTGAATGGCTCAAGCCACCCTTTTTATATATAAAAAAAAACAACTGTAAGTGTAGGGACATAAAATTCCCCTAAAACTTCTCATAATGGTTCATACATATGGATAAAAAAAGGTTTGAATATTCCTTGGTCTGATGTTCTTATGGCAACATATTTAAATTTATTTAAGCACCTTAATTAAGGTAAATTAAACCTTAATAGAACTCTTTAAGATTAAAAATTATGGTTGAGAAAAAAAACCCATAATGTCTCTTTTTTATACCATTATTTGGGGATTAATTAAAAATGGTAAAGTTTTTTTTTTTTTTTTTTTTTTTTTTTTTTTTTAATAATAAAATATACTAATAAACATTACCTTTTGATATAAGTGGGCTAATCTAAGTAGTCTCATATGCCACTTAGAATTTTTTTTGTACTTTTGTTCATTGTAAATGTTATTTTGTTATAATTGATTAGTTTTAAAAAAGATTTACCTCTGATTTCAGGCCTGAAGATGTCCCTCTAGGGACGAAATATAGCCAATTTTATGAAGTAATTATCATACCCCGTTTTGACCCAACACTTATACCTTCTCTTTTTATTAATCAATTATAAGTAAGCAAATGTTGTAGAAAGCTAAAAATACTGTAGAAAATCATTGTAAAAAACTAAAAGAAATTGGAATAAATACGAATAAATCGGTCTCTCTGCAGTGCTAGTGCTAGTGTTGTATAACAGGATAAAGTGGTCCGATTAGCCAATTTGAAAATATAATAAACACTTTACAAATGGGAATGATGATCGCCAATCACCATATTTTGACAAAGGAAAGAAATTGAATAAAAATAATTGCACGATAAAAAGAACTTTTTATATACTACGTTTTTAAATTTTCTGTCATAAATCATAAATTTGAAACATGTCAAAATAAAAATTGTAAATATTGGAAATGTCAAAACAAATATGTAAAATAACTTGCAGATGTTTTCCGAACTAACTTTCCATATAGCAAAATTTGCTGAAAACGAATTAAGTTATGGTGAAAGATGGCTAAAAGTATTAAAATAATGCATTGTCATCGTGTTCTGAGCTATTATAAAAGTTTCAAATGTCTAGGTACTCGGGAAGTTAATTAAAAATCGATTGCAAGATTTGTACTGCACAAACAAACAAACAAACAAGAAACAAGCTAATAAAAACGTAGTAAAAAAGGAAAGAAAACATCTTTTACCAAAATAATTTAAAATGTGCTGATTAAAAAAATAGATAAGTAAAAAAATTATAGTTAAACTGTGAAAGGAATGGAAACTTGTCAAATACGTATCGTTAAAAAACCATTTAGTGCCTTTTTTATATTTTATATTGTGTAAGTTTAAAAGTTGTTACAGGAATAAACTGCAGAAGAGTTGAACGATAATCTTTCTTTTTATGTCGAAAAAAAAGCTGTAAAGCTCATCACTTGGACGGATCAAAAGCTTACAGAGGATTTCTATAAGAGCGCGAGACCAGCTTTCCACCAAGGATCAAAAACTTGGCAGAAGTGCAAGGTACTTTGAACCGAAGGTTGTTTAGGAGGAAACTTATAGTACCTTCAAGAGAAGGATATTGTGTAGCATGTTGTGAGATTCAGGTCAGGCTCGTGACCCGAGCCAAGCCATTAGGTGTCGTGACCCTTCCCTTCGGTTCCTACTTAGAAACAGATACTTAGCGGAGACGGTGCTTTGACTCGGATGCTTGCGGCTTATAGCCTTAACTCTATGCCACTTGCAACAAATATAAGGGAAAACTGAGACAAGAGAGGAATAAGCCATGAGTATAGGTGGATGAAAAATGTCACTTGGCGTAAAGGTTACTTGAGACAAGTAATTCCAAAATGTTTTATTAAAAAAAAATATAACCCATTTCGAACAGCTCAAGCATAAAATGCAAGATCAATCCAAGGATATATATTACTTTGGTTTATATGTGTATAAGTTATCATTCAATCCAAAAATACAAGAGAAATCAATATTACATTCAATATTAATGGATATTACTTTGGTTTACACAAGATGACATTCAATCCTAAAATGCAAGGTCAACCCAAGGATATTACTTTGGTTTACATAAGTTGCCATTCAATCCTGAAATGCAAGATCAATCCAAGGATATTACTTTGGTTTACATAAGTTGTCATTCAATGCTAAAATGCAAGATCAATCCCCAAGGATATTACTTTGGTTTACATAAGTTGCCATTCAATCCTGAAATGCAAGATCAATCCAAGGATATTACTTTGGTTTACATAAGTTGTCATTCAATGCTAAAATGCAAGATCAATCAAAGGATATTACTTTGGTTTGCACAAGTCGTCATTCAATCCTAAAATACATGATCAACCCAAGGATATCGATATCGATTTGGTTTACATAAGTTGTCATTCAACATTCAATCCTCAAAGACAAGATCAATCCAAGTACTTATAGTACTTGGAGTACAGTACTTATAGTATAGTACTTTGGTTTACATTTTACATAGTAGTTAGACGGGCAGGTCGAACCAGTTGTTCGAACCTAGCAATCAGGCCAAATTGGATTCACTATCCCCATGGTGGAGAGTTCCAGCCACTTCCCACATCATCCCTGTACATTGTACCACCGAAGTGGGTATGGTGTGGTCAGTAGTGAGCTATTTAAATCATGGCATGGGATTGAATTCCCGACCTTTATTCGCCTAAATTCAGTGATAGCTTGGCAGGTGCCTAGAGCAGCTCTGCCACGCTGGCTCTCTTTGTTTACATAAGTTGTCATTCAATCCTAAAATATACTTTGATTTACATAAGTTGTCATTCAATCCTAAAATATACTTTGATTTACATATGTTGGCGATCAATCCAAGGATATTACTTTGGTTTACATAAGTTGTCATTCAATCCTAAAACGCAAGATCAATCCAAGGATATTACTTTGGAAAACGAAATGTCATTCAATCTTAAAATATATGATCAACCCAAACCCAAGGATATTACTTTGGTTTACATATAAGTTCTCATTCATTCCCAAAATACCAGAAGAGATCAGAGTGTCCACTTGACTTGTAGCCAACAAAATAAACACAATTCATATTATAATCTTGCTTGATTACCTCAGAGTTTAATGCAGAACAATCATGTTTTGAATTAATACTCAAATTTCACATCCAATAGATAAGTAAAACAACTTACCCTTCAGTTCTTTTAATGACTTTGTATTGTTTTCGAAAAGTCCCAAAGAAATTAAAAATATGTAAGTAATCTAACAAATTGTTAGTAGTTAGTTGAATTGATCATCAGTGTGTAACATGTCTCGCCACTATGGGATTTGAACTCAATATGTCAGTTCTTGGTTTCAGTCGGAGTTACTGAAACGCCAAACACACGATCCCCATCAAAAGAATTATATCCATTTTGGAACGACGGAGGAGAGTGGACTAATTAAAAATTGTAAGTATGGATGTTACTATTGTTTAATAAAAGCAATTTATGTATAAATTGATGCTTATTTAGATTGTAAATCACCTATGTTTCTCTTAGAATATAAATGACTGACTAAATAACTGACAAACGGTTGTTTAGTTCAATGTACAGGGAGGATGGCCACATTTTAATTGGTCACCACGTACTTAATTCTAGAGGTATGAGATTGAAATATAAAGCAAATGTTGAAGCAAAAATGTGGAATTGGGATTTGTACTGGACATAAGTCAAATTTTCAAGTGTGGAAGATAATGTCCGATATATAAGGCATTCGACTAAGTTGCACATCAAATTTTCTAACATCTCGCCAAAGAATCCGATTTTTTATCCCCTATTCAAATGATAACGAAATGGATACTGTCTGCATATGGTTCCAACTAAATGGGGCCACTGCACACACAAGTGTTCATGAATCGCGAGCATCAAATTTTTCTCGGTCGTGAGAATAATGTGAAAGTGAAAATCGACATGGACGTCATTTATCAGATATTATCTTCTACACTTAAAAAATTGACTTATGTCCAGTAAACATCCTCATTTTTTGCTTGAACATTTGCTTTATTTCAATATCCTGGTTCTAGTATTAAGCACATAGTATCAATTAAAAATGTGGTCAAAGGAATATCACACTTGTGTTTTTCATAAGGGGAGTAACAGTTTAAAGAAGAACATGCCTTTCACCTTTTTTTAGATTGTTACTCCCCTTTCCTTATAAGAGGAGTAACAATCGAAAGAAGTGCCTATAAATTTGAAGAAGTATTAAAAAAATATAGTTGAATTAGGTATGAGAAGTCTTCAAAGTGTAAGAAAACGTGTTAGCATGACTATCGTCATTGTCAGTTGTTGAGAATATCTCTCTTAGTTGTATTAGGTTAACTGAAGCTTGCGCGTCGGACAAAGTTGGATAAATAGAAAACACAATTAGCTATTCGAATCCCAACTTCCTCTTGGTGTTGGTCGAGGACAAATATTTTGTCTGGGAGAAACTAACCCTATTCCAACTTTGCTTAACTCAATACAAACTGAATCAATGTCTGCCGGGTTTTGAGAGAAGTAAGGCAACGTTGTATTATAATACGACCTTCTGTCGAAGCCTCTACTCCATTGAACTGTACACAAGAGGTAGACGACGTACATTTAAACCGAATTCAACGCTGTCTGGAAAGTTACCCCTAACTCTGTTACAAGACAAGATGGAAATATGCAAATTTCTAATAAGGTTGAAAGTTCTATACACAGGACCGAAATAATTTAATTTAGAGCAAAGGCACTTTAAATAGAAAATTTTTAGAAAATTTGTCATAGAATAAATCATCTTGTTTTTTATTAATAAATTTATTATGTTGTAGCTACCTTGTATCTACTTGATTGTAGGTTTTAAATTGTCAATCATGCAGGTACAAGGTAGCTACAATGTGTTTTAAATTTGTTCGTATTACTATTTTCTCAACAATAAATATATAGTCATGAGATAGCATGCAAAAAAGTGTCTAACATCAAGTTAGAATTTTTTGTATTAAGTAAATCTTTTGGTGCCTTTTTAGAATATGTGGATGGCTAAGTTCGTCAGCGGGACATAACTTGGCAATAGGCATTGACAAAAAAAATAAATAAATAAAAATGAATGGAGAGCGTCCATCCCGCCCTTTCTGGTGGACAATTTTAAGTATAAGAACTTATAGTAGACCAAAAATCAAGTAGTAGTTCGTTACTTAATAGGTTAGTTAGACAAATATTATACTAAGGTTTATGAAAATCACAGTGGAAAATGTGATTTTCATGATCCTGAGTATAATATTTGACTGTTTGACAAAAATTGTTGTTTAAATTCCCTTTGAGAGGTTGGCCAATCTGTGTGTCACTCGATTTCCCGCGCTGACAACGGACTAACTCTCGTTTGGAACGGACTGTTATAGCCAGTGGCGTCGCCAGGGGGGTGCGGGGGAGCGGCCCGCACCAGGTTCCATGACAAGAAGGGTGTAAGATTTCAAAATGTACTTTATATTTAATGCAATTTTTTTTAAAAAAAATAACTTTTTGCTCAACTGATTGAGACTGTGAGACAATCAGTAGGGGTAGGCCTACCGTAACACGGATCAGAGAAGGGTAATGAGTTTGAGTGATAACCGTTGGTAGAGTTTAGGGTGATAAGGGGGAAGAGGTGTGCAAAAAGCTAGTGCGTAGACGAAACAGCGAAAGATAAACTCTGTCAAGAGAACGGTGAACCGTGTGTGCTGTTCTGTGACTTGACATTAGTGCACGCATCAAAATAGATATAGATAACAAAAAAAAGTTCGTTGTAGCTATATCTTTTAGACGGATTATTATAATCAGAGCCGCCGACGGAGGCAATTATACGGGGCCCGGGCCTCCTGTGGGCTGCCCTGGTTTTTTTTACAACCAAAAAGACAAGAAAAATATTGTGATCAGTGGCGTAAGTATGGACCCTTCAAAATACGAAAATTCGTTTCAAAATTCGTGCCCCCCAAACATATTTTCTTATAAGAATAAACTTGCCCTTAGAAATTCTTAAAATTCATCTTTTTGCACTTAAATTTTAAAAAATTCTCCGGGAGAAGACCCCCACCGTTATTTGTTCAAAGGGGCCCACATACTAACTTTCACAGGGGCCCGGAAATCCTCTCAGAGGGCCTGCTATAGTATAGCGTATAAGCCCCAGGCTGAGAAGGCTAGAGATAGAGAAGTATTATAAAGCAGTTAGTGTATAAAAATTCAAATTTTGTGTAAATAAAAAAAATGTTCAACAAAAGTAGCGATGCTAGATATTTGAATTTTAATACATATTGTACGAGCCTATCAATGTTGTTAATATCTTGTATAACTTAGTAAAACTCGTCCCATTAACTTAAGAGGCGTGAGTCAGGACCGTGATACGGAGTGTTAACGGTTATGTCTCGGATGCTACTGGAGGGAAAAAGGGGGGGGGGGGGTGACAAAAGACTGTCCGCACCAGGTGACAGAAATTCTGGCGACGCCACTGGTTATATAGCCATGGCTAAAACTGATTTGGTTGAATAACATAATCACACGTGGAAAACGATCCAGTTATGTAAACGAGATGATATTACATTTATTTATCAGTTTACACACACTCCGTAGAATGATTCAGGCATGGTGTGTCTATTCATGATCCCATGTCATTGTGTGTTTGGATGTCGTGAGAAATGAATAAAAGCTGCGTTTTTCCGCTAAGTGAATGAGTGGGCTGGATTTCGAACGTAATTTAAATTAGTTTTGTCTAGGATTCACTCATTTTCCTTAATTTAATTTGTGATTAATTTATGCAGTGAATAAACTAAAACCATTCAAGATGGTGATAGCGGCACTTAAAGATTGAATGTAATTATAATCCTAAAAAACACAAGTGTAAAAAAATAAGCCAAGTCTCGCGTAAAAAGTTGTGAGATCATAGGTTTAGCCAAGTCACCCACTGTCCGAGTAAGTTCTACTAGGTCTAATTTATCCAGCAAGAACATGATAATGTTTGTCTGTTCCTCTCCAGTGGCGGCGGTAAGATATTGGGGGCCCCCCGAAAACTTTGTAGTGGGGGCCCCTTTATTTCCCTTTCAGGTGTCTCCAGGGGCCCCCAAATCTCAGGGGCCCTCCCGCGCCGCGGACCATGCGGGCCATGGGGCTTTCTCTCTATTCTTTCCCAAATCACTCTACACGTTTAAATTTAAAAACATTTTCTGAATTGGCAAATACACACCACAAAGAGGCTAGAATTAAGTCCTGTATTTTATGTGTAATTTTAATAACTAAATGCTTTCTTACTCATACCCGATCGTTATGTGCATTCTATTCATCGAAAATTACCGATTGTATTGTGTGTATTATTTTTAATTACTAAAGTCAAATCATTGTTATTACTACTTGTACTATAAATAATGTATACAGTCTATAAGATTAGAGTTGGCACAATCGAAGGCGGGAAACAACAAACGTGAAGGTAGTTTTGGGGTTATAAAAAGGGAAAATCGGTGTTGCCATGTTAAATTATTTTTGTGTTACAGGGGTAGAGTAGAGCATTTTTTTCTGAAGTTGCATTCAACATGGGGGACCAATAAAATAGTTTCCCTTAAAATTTTCCCGCCTTTTGATTGTGCCAACTCTAATCTTATAGACTGTAATTTTCCATATTAGTGACTTGCATTTTCAATCAAATGTCTAAAATATATTTTTTATAATCAAATCAAATACTCTAATCAAAAAATGTATTCCCTCTATATAGAGGGGGAATAAAACCACGGTAATACTTTTTTTAAACCAGAAGCAGGGGCTGTTCTGAGCATAATCTGTTATTATCATTCCATTTTATGTCCTGCGGCACTAATTTCATTAATGGCTGTCGTTCGCCAACTCATTGTTTTACTCCATTTTTTTCGTGCTCCATGGCCTTTGAAATAAAGGTCATTTCACAAATGATAATCGCTCTTTTTCCTTAAAACGTGGTGTGGCCAATCCAACGCTATTTTCTGCTCTGCCAACATAATTGATGTCAGTGCGACTTCATACTCCTTGATTTCTTTTCCATACTCCTTATATAATTATTATTGATTTAAAACAACATTGTTATGGATTCATAGTCAGTTGATTGATAAATGGATGAGAACTTAGAGATAAATTGTCTAACCTTATATAAAATAGTCTGCCTAATTAGTGTGGCACATAGCTTCCTCAAATCGCGTAAATGATGTTATGCTTTTACAAAACATTATTGCCTACATTATTTTTATTCCCCTCTCCTTCGATTTTTAAGTATGATGATTGTTTTGTTTTTGCCTCCGAGCTAACCGAAGGTAACGGAAGCTATGTGATCCTTTTGGAGAACAACATTTTTTAAATCTCTGATTTTAAAAATTCCAAGACAGAAATCCGTTTCCGACATCAGGGAACAATTTGTGTCCGTATCTGCCTGTCGCTCAATTTTCGTAAACCAACATGTATCATGAAAACTACGTATCATACTCCGATTTCAATGAATTTGGGAAGGTAGGCCACATTTCCCCATTGTTGGTCCCATATAAGGTTCAACCTTCTGCTTACATTTGTTCGTCCTCCACATGCACACTAACGTTAAGTGATTTATACCTATATCTTCAAAAATACTCATCTAATTTTTATGAAATGTGGATGTTTTGTCAACAGTAACCCGCAGATAGACCCAGATTAATTACAACAATCTGCGCTCTTTAAATATTGCTAAATTGATACCTATATTCATGTAAAAAATCAAAACAATTTTTAATAATTCAGGAGGAAATTTAATAAATTTTAAAATAATGGGCTATAAAAGCATAAAATAGGACACAAGGAAGCTATGTGCCACACTAATTGGCTGAGTATTTTACATGAATTACAATTTAGAAAAATTAAAAGAATGTGGGTTCTCAAATCAAAATTAATCTGGGGCTTCCTGCGGGCTATTTTCAACTTACCATCCAAATATCATAAAAATCAGATAAGTAATTTTAAAGATATAGGTGTAAATAAATGTATGTATAGTAGTTAGGTTTGTCCCTTCTTTTAATCTTCGTTTTTATGTGGGTCGATCAAGATTAGTAAATAAAAATTCAATTAAGATAAATTATTCTTAATTTGACTATATTTCGCCCCACTCCGGGCCATATTCATGCCTAAAAACATCGAAAAATCTAAGATTACAAAACATCTTCTTGTAACATGATTTAAAATACAAATAATAACTGGAATTAAAGGCAAAGACTCAAATTCTTACCTTATCTTAAGAAGATTGGATCGTTAACAACAATTTAACAAGAAGAAGGAATAAGTTATCTTTTATATAATCGAGTAGTGTCCCGACGACAACGACAACTCACCTCTAAATGATTTATAACGTTAAAAATTGATGTGCCATAAGCTGGGATCGAACCCGGGGCTCCTTGGTAAAAGCCAGATACTTAATCAATTGCGCCATACCTATTTAACGAATATCAGAGCACAAAACTTCCTATTTAAATGTTTTAATTATAACTGCATAAAACCTACTATTTAAACAGTAAATATCTCTTTAAATATCTATTTTAATTATAACTAATTATCTCTTAGCTCTTTTTCTCAACCATATTTATTATTCTGCCTGTTACCGCGGCCCTAACGGCTAGTATAATATAGACCACATAGTGCCTTCGTCACACATCATAGTCATCACTTAGTAAATGTTATAAAATTAAAATTAACAATAGACGAGAACAAATAAAAATTAACAAAATAACATGTTTAAAAATTTTTGACTAGAATATAACCAGAAGTAAACTATACTAGAACGACTAGAATGTTTTTAGGCATGAATATGCCCCGGAGTGGGGCGAAATATAGCCAAATTAAGAATAATTCATCTTAATTGAATTTTTACTTACTACCCTTGATTGACCCATATAAAAACGAACAAAAATAAATGTATGTTTATTCGCATGCGGAAGAGAAACAAATGGCCGCATAAGGTTGAAACTGATATGGGACCAACAATGGGACAAATTATGAACTATTAGTCTTAGACTAGATTCTAAATGGATAAGTCATACTGAACTGTTGTCACTATTGAAGGATTCGTGTGATCTAAATAATACATACCTAATTATTTATCGTAATTGGCAGAGTATTTTACATGAATTAAAATTTAGAAAAATTTAAAGAATGTGGGCTCTGAAATTAATTATTTATCGTACATCTAAATTTATTATAATTATCATTAAGAATGTCATCAGAGTTATTAAATTTTTCGATTTACCTATAGTATGTCCCACTAAATCTCTTTAGGAATAACAAAGATAAACATCAAAATAATTTATTTTTTTTTATTTTTTTAGTAATTTTAAATTGAACTACAGTTAAACTTGAGTAGACATCCTAAATTCCCCCTTTAAAGGGAATTCCCGTCGTTAGAAATATAACTACTATGCTAAATTGCTATTACAAAATTCATGCTTCATAAGTCACACGTATAAGTCGAACATTACCTAATCCCTTGATTATTAAATAAAACTGAAAACTCATTGAATATTGCTGATAAATTAGTGTGATTTTAAATAAAAATAAACTTTTTTAGTAATGAAAAAAATAACTGACTTTAATTATGAAATGAGGAGTGAGCAAAAATTTATCAATGTATACCGCAGTCGAAGTTTTCAAAAAAGTATACTTTGAATAGAATTAATGAATCAGAAATAGCAGCATTGGTCAGCGTTCTAAAAACTGCTAACTTTCGTTTTTATTCACTGTATAATGTATATACATTTTTTTAAACAAAATTGAGCTTTGCACAATTTTGCGCATTACACATGTGCATATTAAATGTTGGACTTCTCATAATTTTTTCTATGCGTGCGTCATAAAGTTACGCCAATATTTCAAATTTCACATCTCTTGCGTGAACGATTAGTGCATATGAACCGAAGTACGAAGGATAGATAAATACATCACCCACAGAACACATCAGCAAAAGAGTTTTTAAACCTAAAAAGAGGTTTAGAACTTAGTGTTCAATGTTCAATTATATACTAAATACTACTTACTTATATTATGTGTTTTAAGTCAAATAGAAATGTAAATCGCTATTATTTATATTTAGTTTCACGATATTTTTATATTTTAAATTTTATTATTTATTCATTCTATTCTAAAAAGGATGTTACTAATAATGAAAATTTAAAGTTCCAAAGAGAATTATAGATGAAACAATAAATAAATTAAAATACTCACAAATGTTTCTCAAAAGCAAAATGATTATAATAAAGAAATTATTTGAGAGCTATAACAAAGTACAAAAACTCGGATGTTCAGAAAGATTTTTTTAATTTTTTTTTTTATTGAGACCATCCATACGGAAAACAACCGCGAGCGATTACGACTTAAAACAGATAAAAAAATATATGGTTCGATTGATTCAGATTTTCTCTTTATTTTCTCTCTGCGTTTGTGGTTTTCACGCGCGGAGAACTGAAACGCACAGGAACGACGCGGTTTTTAAAAATAATATTCCAGTAGTGCTTTTGTGTATAGTTTGCGAAAGATTGTTCGTAAAAGTAGGTTGAAGTTAACCTAGGCCTAACGTCGAGACGGAACGAAATCAAGAGTACAAAGGCCTAAAGGTCGCTAGACAGATGAAAAAACAAATGTTCAGCTAGGCCTAGACAGTAGACAATGAAGAAAAAAAGGAGAGTTGATCTAGGCCTAGACAGAAGCAGTTTAGATGCCGAAGCCCATGAAAGAATAAAAAAAGTAGCGCGGGGTCAGCGTACCGGTTCAACCACCGTGACCCTCCTTCTTCATGATACTTTTTGCTGCCTTCTGCAGATTTTTCACACTCCTAAGCGAATTCATCTTGAGGGATGGTGAAGAGACAAACATCATCGAACCAGCGATGCGGTCACTCGTCTTCTACTCTTCTCTCCATCAGATTCTTTCAGTCTTCACAGTGGCGATGACTTAGCCCTTTTTGTAGGAGGGATGTGACTTGAGGCAGAAAAGGAGGCGAAAAACAGAAAAAAACCCCATCGGGAGCTTCCTGTTGCGGAAAAGCCGATACTGTCGATTTCTTAATGCGACGCTTTGGAAACGGGTTGCACACCAAAGTGCTGAATTTAATGATTAATGACGGACAAGTAAAAACTTCTAGTTCCATTAGACCGTTCCAATACTCATTATATTTTAACACTAAGAGTTTGAAAGAGTTTGTTGTTACTTGGTTGTTGCAAACAATACCTTAGTAAATATAAACTGTTGATGAGTATGCTTTTTGACATATTTAATTTTTTATTGCAATAAAGGCTGCGGAAAAAAATGTTTTTATGCTCAGAAAATGAGCATAATAGCATATTATGTTAGCATGTATTACGTGTAGCACATGTTATTTTTTCCTAGGTAGCAGAAAATAAAAAAAAAACATTAAATATTAATCAATAATAATATAATAATAACAACAATTTTTAGTACATACTTGAGTTTAAAAAAAAGAAACCATAAAAATAGGTTACACTATAAGAAAAGATAAATAAAACGCATTGACATCTAGAGGATTTTAATCCTACTAAGAAGCATTTCTACAAAGATTGCAGCGCTAAAAAACGGAAGTTTTGATAACTAGCAGCTGTAAAGAAAATATTTTACATCCTAGGACATAAAAAAAAAAATTATTTACAGCTAGGAGTAATGAAAAAATGGATTTTAGCTGTTTTTTAGGCTCTAAAGTTACTATTTCACAGCCTACCACGGTAAAAAAACAATTCTTGCGAAGCTATTTTTTTTTACTTATTTTTTTTTACTTATTTTTTTTTTTTTTAAAGAAATACTTTTTTTCTTAGTAAATCCTAGCTATCTTAAACCGATTTTATTGAGTGGTTAAAAGTAAAGTAGTCCAGTCAAATGGTAGTTTGGTGGGGGAAAAAATTAAGTAGTGTTTTGGCGAAGAGAACATAGTTAGAACATTGAGTTGAAGAGAACATAGTTAGAACATTGAGTTGAAGAGAACATAGTTCTACTTATCTTACCTGCCGATGATAGAGGTTCAAAAAAGTTAAAATAAAAATAAAAATTACGAACGCTAAATTAACTTGGATGAACTTTAATTTTTTATTAAACAAGATTTGGTAGTAATAGAAATACTCAAAAGCACTAAAATTGTACACTAAATGATGTTAGAAAGCATAAATTATTGTCTTATTTTGCCCACCAATTGTCATATTTTCCCACCAATTGTCATATTTTGCCCACCAATTGTCACTTTTTTGCCTCTGGTTGCCTTATTTACTTACAATTTTTTTTAACTGTTCCTTTTTACATTTTATAAAAACCCATTCCGGTTGTAGCATCTTGATAAATTCAATAGCTGTTTTTAAAACAAAATACGTAAAGTGTCACTTTCAAAGGACGTGATGAAAGGTTATGCTTAGGTTAGGTCAAAAATTACAATCCTTAAAGGGGCCCACACACTTACAGTTTAACTGCAGGCTGTTATCTTATACGATTATCGTAAGGCCAAAATCTCAGTCGACCACACATTAACAGTCCACCGCTTGCAGGCAATCGTAAAGAACTACAGATCTGTGCCTGTATGCGCCACACATTGTGCGATGAGCGCCTACAGGCCGAGATCTGACGATTTTTAACTGCAGTCCAACGGAGGGAAATAAACAAAATAAAGATGATTCACTCTACACAACTGCAGCCGACTGGCGACTATGTCCTTGAGGCACAGGCCTGACAGTCCACGGACTGTTGTCCCTCCTTCCATCCGATCCTCGCCTCTACCCTCCACACACCTACAGTTCACCTCCGACTGCAGTCCGTCATCTTAAGGAAAACTGACGGGTGTGTGGCCAAGCTTCGTGGACTGTCAAATCTTCAGTTAAACTGTAGTGTGTGGGCCGCTTAGTACCATATTTGTCCGCTAGGATCGCTCACCTCTTGCCTCGGGAATGACGTCACAGTTCCTTTTGATATTCCGCTCCTTTTATTTTATTTATAAAGAGAACCTTTTGTTTTGGTAACCATTTGATATTTAGATAATACGATACGTGTTATCTTTTATTTTCATCACAAAAGTTAAATAGGTTCAGATTTGAATTGTTTTTAATTTCGATTTCTTTTTCTTTATTTTTATCATATCAATTTGACTGATCTTTCTTATCTCTAATATAGTCTTGGACTTCTCTAATATAGTCTTTTACTTTTTAAACTTGTATACTGGGTTTTTGTAGATGCTGTTAAATATTGTTAGGTGATAATACGTTTATTCTTTATTCATTATATTTATAAACTGTGTACGTATAAAAATATATATTTATTTTTTTAACAATGTATTTGTTCAATAACTTATTTTACAGAANTTTTATAATAAAGAACATTAGAAAAATAATGGAATAATATTATTTTCCCCTCAATAAGAAAATATTTATACGACTGGTAGAGAAGGAGCGACCTACAGATTTTGTCAAAAGGGGACAAATTAATTATTATATTGTAAATTTAATATATACTGAAAAATAATTTATTAATACTTGATGAACGCAAGTAACCCCTTCTCTAGCAGTGTTAAAATATTTTCATATATGCTCGCAATAGACGGCGATAAATAGGGCCATGGAATTATAGTTATATGTGTAGGCTAAGAGTGTTATACATATACTTAGGCACCAGCCATACATTTGGTTAATATTGTAGTTATTTTTGTATTAATTAGTGGTGTTAATGGCCTTTATGTATTTTATAACTCAAATCAAGTTCAAATTAAGTTATATTAACGGAATTATCTAAAGAAATTTGTGATAAAGAATAACTTCGTAAAAATTACGAAGTAGTACCTATAACGTACTAATATGGGGTAGTACCACTCTAGGGTTAAGTTCAACAGGTGGTTGTTTACATATTATTTTTTGGTTTTCGACAAAATCAGATTTACTTTCATCAATATCTGTAGAAAACTAATTTTTTTCTAGGGAAATTCGCCTTATATCGTTTGGTTGGTATTTATATAGACTAAATTTTAGATTTTTTTTTAAGCATAATCGTCAGAACTGCTTTTGAGAAATAATTTTTTCACGTAATTTCAGAGTTTTTGGAGGTAGCACCAACAAATTTAGATCTAAAATTCATACTTCGTTATCGAACAAGTACGCCAAATTTCATCAAAATCGGCAGAGTAGTTTAGGTTTTACATACATTTTTTAAAAACAACTCTTCAACTCTTTCTGGACTCAGGGGACCTCAATCTATCAATAATTGGAAGATAAAAAGAACTTTTATATACTACGTTTTACGTTTGTAAATTTTCCGTCATAAATCATAAATTTGAGACCTGTCAAAATGAAGATTGTAAATAATATTTACAATTACGTCTGACTACAATTACGTCTGACTACAATTACGTCTGATTTACATATTATGTTTGAGCTATTCTAAAATCTCAAATGTCTAGCTACTCGGCAAGTTAGTTAAAAATCGATTGCAAGATTTGTACCGGACATACAAACAAACAAACAAACAAACAAGTAAGCTAATAAAAACGTAGTAAAACATTAAAGATTTTAAGGCTTCACGAATCTGCAGTCTGCACACATGACAATCGACAGATAAACATTTTTTAATAAACACTTTTTTTGGACCTCAAAATTGTTAAATCAATTAAACTCTCTAAATAGAATTATCATAGCATCACAATACTTTCTCTTTATATGAGAAAGTATAAAGAGGTTAACATATTATAATTTAATTCTTACTGCATTGCGGTCGAATAGAGACCATTAGAAAAGTTTTTAAAATGTAAAGACTGATTATATTGACACAAGTGTATTATGCGTATGGGTTGTTATTGTCAAAGCGGAGATAATTATGAGTAAACAAATTAGTGCAGAATGCAGGCCTTGGGAACCAAGCTGACTGCAGTTCACTACGCGTGCCCATTGTTTCTCTCTATCGATATAAAACCCCCAGTCTAATCGAAATCTTTATTAAAGAACACAATCAACAGATTTTTATCTTTTTCTTTTCAATTTTCAAATTGAAGCATTAATATATATCTATACAATGGTCAGAATTGAAAAAGTTTTGGATAATTTATCATTTCATACATTTAGAAAACCGAATAATCTCATACATTTTTTTCGTTGTATGTGTGTGTTGTATGTGGTTTTTCGCTCATAAATTTTTTCGATTTCTGTTTTCGTTGTATGTGTGTCTGTCGCCACCAGCTCGACTTTATAGATGCAAAATTGGCTGAAAGAGATCGATTAATTTTGTGAGCGTAAACATATGTTATCGACTAAATATCATCGAAAAATATCAAGTAGAAACAAAGTTATTAAAAATCTTTTATATAATCGAGTAGTGTCACGACGACGGGCGACGGTGACGGGCGACGACTCACCTTTAAATGATTTATAACGTTAAAAATTGATGCGCCATAAGCTGGGATTGAACCAGTGACCTCCAACACATGAGGCGCGTCCTCAACCACTGAGCCACGCCCTTACACTCAAGCTACGAGCATAAAACTTACTATTTAAATTATAACTAGCTCTTTTTTAACCATATTTATTCTGCCCGTTGCCACGGGCATAACGGCTAGTTTTATATAAACACAATATTGAATACAAAATAACCTACAAAAAATGGCACTTCTTTTGATGGCTACTCTCTTATGTTTTAAAAATATAAATGACTTTGGCTAAATTAGTAATAAGAAAAAGGAATGTTTAATCCAATGTACTTGGGACAAAGGAATATCTCACTTCTAAGGGAGAGTAACTCTTACACACACACACACAAGGTTAACACTCATAAGAAGAGTAAGAGTCTAAAGAAGACCATTCCGTACACCTTCTTTAGAATGTTACTCCTCTCTGTTTGTTCGAACGAAGTTTCTTATTCCACGTTCTGGAGCCCGGGAGTGAATCCGAATAAACCGACTAAAATCACCGTCACGCAAAATCCGTCACGAAATCTACCGATGGCGATAACTTGAGTAAAAGTTGACCGACTTAGTTGAAATTTGGTGTTCATTTTACCAATGCCCAAGACAAGTTCGTTGGACAACGTTATCCGCCCAAGCGTTCACGCGCAACGCTCGCGTAAACGTAAGCTTCAAATTTAAAACTGGATTTTTTGGACGGGAAAAAATTCTAACTTCATCTGTTTAATGAGACAAACAACTTTTTTAGATTATTTTTTTTTAGTAAAACGAACACCGACACTGCTATGAAGTGATTAAGATCGCTAAATTTATTAAAACGGACCAAAACGAGTAAAATAAAGAAAACAACGTTTTTACCGATATCTTACGTTCTAATGTAACGATTTAAATGAAACTTTGTATACATCACCTACAGTACAATTGAAACAAGCATGTAAAATTTCAACCTGATAAGAGCAGAATTTTTTGTGAGTGCCGACGGGGTCTGAGAGGACAGTTCTTTTTCGTTCTACAACCATCTGCTTTAACTATAAATTTATCATTACCTTTTTTCTCAATATACAATACATTATTTATTGAAAGACTCTCGCTTCAATGATAATAAAAAGCTTTTCATTTAATTTTGCCTTAACTCCGCTAGTACAAATAGTTTGTTCCTTTAAATTTTGTCTCTTTTCTAACTCCACCATGTATAAGTAGTTATTACTGTGATTTTATAGTTTATATTTAATGAAAAGCGTAAAGGTGTCCCACGACACCACACGTATTTTTTTATAAAGTGAATAACAATCTAAAGAAGTGCCAAAAAATTAGGTTGACGAGTAAGTATACGAGTATAAAGGTGACAAAACCCACCCATAAGTGACAATCAAAATGTTTGGGTACTTCTAAACCATCTATTGACTCGTTTTTTGTGCTTGGTCGGAAATTGGCCCAAACCGACTTGAATAATCTAAAAAAATTAGTTTCACCCCCTTGAAAAAGTAAAGTTGGTGGACGCATAAATCGGCTACAATATCATTCAACGGTTGACTTATTTCTTTTAAATTTAACTTAGTCAATTTCCACAGGCTTGCACAAGTCAGATAGCTTTATTCGTCAATAATTCCTCTTTTTTTTCATTGACAGTATTTGTTTTAAATTACGAGCCTTCGCTCTAAAAAATAGTTTTTATCCAACAATAATTTACCTTTAAAATAAAAAAATGAGATTAATTCTCACAAGTCTTTTTTATAGGGTCAGGTTTATAGGGTATTAATTTGTCATTTTTTTACTCCATTTTTGGCTATATTTCACCTCATTTGTGGCATCTTTAGGCCTAAAAGAAGATTTTAAATTTATATATCGATCTATACATCCATTTACATCTTAATAATTCATATTAACATATACTTTTATAAACAATTTGTATTACTTCAAATCTAACATAATTTTACATACAATTTTATGACTTTACTTATACCATAGTTATATGTATAAGTATACACTGACCTTTATTCATTCCTTCTACTATATTACAGTACACATATTTCTTTAATAGTCATACTACCGGTAATTCTAGTATGACTATTAAAGAAAAATACCGGTAAATCTAGGAGAGCGCGTGGCCGTGTGGGTTAAACCACGTCTGCTCGGCCATCACTGAATCATGAGTGGAACGAGATGGGGTTCGATTCCTCGTCGTGACGCTCTTTTCTGATTGATTTATATGGCTCACTATTGATCACATTATACTCGCTTCGGCGGTACAATGTACAAATGTATGATGTGTGAAGTGGCTGCAACTCTCTACCGCGGGGCGTAAAAAGGGCCTAAGTAAAGGCCTAATTGCAAGGTTCGAACAAGTGGTTCGTCTTACCCGTTCTGGGAGGAAGTACTAGACTACTACTATAGGTAATTCTACCTGTGCGTCGTGCGTCTACCTACAATTACATTAATTTGTCTGTTAAAATTTCTTTTATAGAACTTAATAATATAAAAAGTTATTACCCTTTAATTTATTTCAGTTTTTGCAGGGAGATTTTTATTTTTTTATTTTATTTTATTTTTTTTTATAATATAAATAACAAATTTAACTACATAAAGATCAATAATGAATCCAAGAAATATTTGAATTTGCATGCATAAATATCCTTTTAATTATAATAAAACTAGAAATGCAGTTTTTTTAAAACTTAAATAAAAACTACAAACTACAATCATCAGAACTGTTTATGCGCAGAAAGTAAAAACGCTAAAATTTATCATCTGCAATCAAGTTTCTTTTCTATACAATAAAAGTTTCGCAAATAAAATTAAAAAAAAAAAAAAAAAAAAAAAAAAAAAAAAAAAAAAAAAAAAAAAAA
>KZ651103.1:857134-899614 GCA_001010745.2 Gerris buenoi
GGGGGGGGATAGATAAGCCCCGCAACTTTATACGTTATCAATATTCGATGGTTACATAGTTTAATATACAAACTCTTGAAACTAAATATATATTATATAACAAAATACAAATATCTTTATATTTAATTAAAATATTTTAATATTGATTTCAACGTTAGATGTGGTTATATAATTTTAATTAAAGGATTTCACAAGAAGAGAAGGAGCTAACAAGTAAAAGGGACTAGACCCTTCACCGAATCCTAGACAAAGGATGCCGTGTGCCCTTTCACCTTTGATAATATGAAAATATCATCTTCAATATACAAAGAACAACCTCGTTATGTATCCTTGCATGTCAGGGACAAAACCACGTATAACAAGGTCCCTTAGTACAATGCACTGGCAAATTTTTGAAACATTTTTAATTAGATGTTTAGATACAAATTTTGTTCTCTAGAAAGAATTTACAAAATGCAAATTTGGTATCTTTATTACTAATATACATACATGTTTTGGTGGGAGTCAGCGTGGCTATCACTAAGTCGAGGCAACTCGAGGTCGTGGGTTCGATCCCGTGCCATGATACTCTGAATTGCATCTATGTATCACGGACGGTGCAGAGTGAGGGACACCCCCTATGGGGCTCTCTTGCTCCACACTCATTGATGGCGTCCGATCCGTGTCATGATGATGTGATTCGAATCTATGGTTCGAGGATGGAGCAGGGCGAGGGACATCCCCTCGGCTATGGGGCATGCTTCCTCCATGCTTTGACGCACGCTTATATAACATACTAATGAACACACCATACTCGCTTCGGCGGTGTAATGTACAAAGGTATGATATGTAAAGTAGCTGGAACTTTCCACCACGGGGACGGGGCGTAAAAAGGGCCTAAAACTTGGCCTAATTGTAAGGTTCGAACGAGTGGTTCGTCCAACCTGTTCTAGTTGGAAATACAAGACTAATTCTACTACATGTTTCGGTAAAACTGAAGAATACGGTGCTGTGAGGGGAAGAGGATAGAAAAGTGTGCAGGCCTTACTGTAATGTATTATTTTGACAAAGGGATATCAATTCTCTTATGTACGAATCATACATATTATATAATCACTCAAATATATAAATAAATCACATAAATGTACTGTTTGACAAAGGGATATAATCTCTTGCTGCCAAGCGATTCTCGACCGCACCGTGTATCTCAGTTTAACCTATGATTCTTCTCTGCAATTTAAATAATAAACGTCTAACTGGCTGTCTCGTAAGCGTGGATAACTTAAAAAAACCTTTATCAGGATGATAAGAAATCTTCCAGAATTGCGTTTTAAGGTATCATAACCTGCGTTTTTTTAAGACGTTTCAGAAAATTCTATTGGCTGTCATAACATGACGGCAGAAAAGTTGGTTCCAAACCAACTTTCTCGCATTGAAGCAAACCTGAATGAAATGAAACTTTCCCGTCCTATATTCAGGCTAATTCAATAGGCAATGTTGGCATAACGAGGACAAATAAAGTTTTTTATGAAAGGAAGATTCCCTTACCACCAGCAGTTAAATTTTTCAATTTTGTTTTTCTGTGATTCTACTAGTGATATCGGAGCTTTGGCAACATTGTTTCTAATTTTTTCTTTGTTCCGTCACCAGCAATCATTAGCAGTCTTGTCAGTGACAGTTGATTTTACTGAGCTAAAGGAACCTATATACCTACTCAGTCATAGCTAAAGAAATAAATAAAATATTTGGGCCATTTTTTGAAGACCGACACCACTAATTTGAGGAAGCTGAAAAGTTATAAACAATATTATAATCTTTCCTGCTTAGTAATATTCACTTGACAAAGCTGAAAAGTTATTTAAACTAAGGAATATAACACCAATCATTTGTAAATCTCTCCTGTATATAGAAATGTCCTTCAAAATAGTGGTGTAATAGGCCTTCAAAAAAGACCTTAATATTTCACTATTAAAAATTGTCTCAAATTTAATAGATTAATTGCAGCCTAAAATAAATTTGAAGAGTATTATGCCATTAAGTCTTAATTTGTCTAAAATTAAGTCTAAAATCTGTTTTAGAAAACAATCTTGATGAGAAAAACGCTGTTAGAGTTAAATACGTTATTCAATATCAAAAGAGCAAACTTAATAGTTTTAGTTGTAACTTGTAAAAATACAAAAGATAAAACAAACAGCAAAATATAATATGTGAAATTATCATAACTATGAAAATTATATATATGAAAGTATCAAAACTATCGGTGAAAACTAAAAAATAAGTAACTTTCATATCTAAATTGAATTAATTTTTTCACACATAATTTTTTGTCGGAGGATATTAAGTGTTATATTTATTTTTAAGTTAATATTTTGATTATTATCATTACTTTTTTAAACTCTTAAGTTAGTATTGTTTTCTAAAAAAAAAAAAAAAAATTTTACAAAAACAATACTTTAAATTTGTCTTTTTACAGTTTTCATTTAACATAATTTTTATCAGGATTTTAGAAAAAATAAATTCATGAGAGTTTTCGCTTTTCCTTTTTTTTACTTTAAAATGTGCAAACTAATATTAAATTTTTGCAATTAGTTTTTAATGCTTCCATTAGTACTAATTGTTCTGTTGACCGCAGACAAAAATAAAGGGTAAAAAAAAACAAATAAATAAACGAAAGGGTTAAGTGGAAAATAAATTTGCTATAAATATAAGTAAGTTTGCTATTTTAATATAAGTAAATAGTTATTTTAGTTATATTACAAAAAAAAAAAAAAAAAAAAAAAAAAAATCAGCATTCAGAGAGATTAAGTAATAATAAAAAGAGTAAATTGTATGAAGGAAGATTACGGAAAAGTTGAAAAGAGGGTATGACAAGTGTATAGCCACATATTTGCATTCTTCATTGTGTTGAGTGAAAGAACCAACAATGTTTGATCAAACATGGGACTGGCCATGTGGATTAATGTGTAGGATCGGCTACATATTATTAAATATTATAATATTGGTTCAGTATTTGGATCGACCCAAGAAACAGAAAGGATGTAGAAGTCAGAAGATGGGCAAGGGGCCGTTTGGAAGCAGAAAGAATATGCGGATTGCGGATAAGATTATGAGACTAAGATGCAAGGAAATTTGAGGAAGGAGATGAAGTATGGGTAATGATGGTCATGGGTGGAATGCCGGAGAAATAAAAGATAAAATGGGAGAACTGTCTTAAGTCGTAGTAGTGGGTGGAGTAGTGAAGAAGAAAACATGGTAATCAACTTCGTCGGAGACAAAGGTGCTACAGGAGGAAAGCACGATCTATCTTAGGAGGGTGAAGATGTTTATCAAAATGACAGTCAACTTATGTTGACATTTTCAGTTAATATAAATATACGGGTGTGTTATATTAAATCTAACAACAAAATATGTAATATTCTATTAAACATAATACGAAAATCAAATTTTGTATACTTTGATCTTCTCATTCCTACAATAACTTTAAATTCTAAATAATCTAGTGACTAATCCTTTACTCACGGGCAACCTAGTTGACAGTATCTACAATTTTAGTCATATGAAATTTTGCAGGACCTACGTCGGTTATACCTACCTAAGATTTAGTGTAATATTTGTAGATTTTTCATATATTCGTTTAGTTTTTCGATCCTTAAAAGATTCCTTGAATAATTAAGGCTTAGAGCAGTAGGATATGCCAATATGCCTGCCAATTATTACCATGATTCCATAAGAGTCCTGTAATCCATTCCTGTCCTATAATAGTGCCACAAATAAATATTGTCTTATTTATTAAGGTGTAACCGATGTAGATACGACATCGATATAAGTGTTATAGTATCTAGGGTTTAGTATATTATCATCATCGAAGCTCTTATACCGAAGATGATGTGTCTCCGTCCGCCATACTTTGGTTCATATCACCCGAAGCGTTCACATTAGAGATGTGAAATTTAAAATACTGGTTTAACTTTTTGACCCACACATATAGGGAAAATATTAAAACGTTAACTATTTATATGCGTAGGCATAATGCACAAAAATGTGCAAAGATCAATTATTTTTTTAATTTTCAAGATGGGTATCAAATGAAACCTACTGAAGAGTGATTACAAACATATAACATTTTATGAGTATTACTATTGAGATTTTTACCGCAAATATTGCGTTTTTAGCTCCAAAATTCCATCCAAACAAATGTCCCCTTCCCCCAACCACCCTATAACGGCTAGTCTCAACATTATGAAATAACTCATGCTAATACCTTTTGGTAGGGCAATGAAAATTTCCAGAAATAAATCAATTTAACTTTTCAACGATAAAAAACATGGTGATCCCTCAGGGAATCGAACCAGGACTATTAACTTTACTCTCCTTTCACTTCACTAATTTTTAGGGCCATCCACTTAAATTTGTACATGCATATTTTTTTTCGCTTTCATATAGGGTGGGATGGGGGAGATACTAAAATGTTTTTTCATTTTTCCGCTTCCATAATATAGGGTGGGATGGAGAAAATACTAAAATGTTATCTCAGCATATAATAACGTATATGCCTAGTAAACTATGAAACCCTAAAAAGTACTTGGATGCAAGTAATTCCCTGTGATTATTTCTTAAATCACATGCAGATATCTTCCTCCTGTTTTAAAGGTAAAGGGTGCAAAATTCCATCAATCTCGGAATAAAGCTGTAGATATGTATTATGGAAAGACGAAGACACTCTTCATTATACATACGTATAGATTTTGTGTCAGTAATGCCACCTTCAACCCTAGTTTACATAAATATATCACATGGTTTACATAAACTTCTGTCAATAATGTAGATGCATATGAAGGTGGATTTCTTCAGGACATCTGTTTAAATTCAGGACCTTTCAGACCTGTCAAGATGTTTGATATTGATCTTGTTCTCACTTGGTGTTGGAAGTGATCTGTATTATAAAGTGACCGGAATGAAACCGTGCCAAGTTGAGTCCAAGCTGATTGAGCGGTACCGAGGTATAACTAGGAGGACACCCCCCAGGTTGTGAACTCTTTCGACTTTCCCACGACCTCCTCCGTTCTCGTGGCAGTCGAGATGGACCGTACCCTAGCCTTACTCACGGCTGCACCGAGTCACGCGCTCTACCTCAAAAAACTGCACCGAACAGATAACAACGTCTAATCTTTTTTTCTTTCTAAATACCCTTTCGCTCCGGTCTCAAAAAAAAGAACCTTCTTCGATAATTATATGATACAATAATTCACCTTAAAAGAGAAACAGTTTTGCACCGATCACTCCTTTTTTCTTTGTAAGATGGTGTAACATTTTCCATACGACTGCACAGCAATCATCTCTATTGATTGTTACGTAGTTTAAATATCAGGTAAGTTAACAACTTTTAGTTTTTTAAAATCAATTTTCTCGCTCAAAAAAACAAAAGAAATTACACTCAGCCAATTAGTGTGGCATAAAGCTTCCTCGCGTCCTATTTCGTATCCTTTAATGATTGCTAGCTTTTACACCCCATAGTTGTCTAATTTATTCAATTTTCCCCCTGTTGTTTAAATCTTTATAATTATCAATTTAGCAATATTTAAGCCGGTACACGGTCCAAGTATACTTGGACCAAATCATTCTGATCAAATCAAATTTGTGGAACTTTGAAGTAAGGTTTACACAATCAAAGTATACTTGGACCAAATAGCTGAACTTTGATACACTATAAAGTAGAGGTTAAGATAGATTGTGTGAAATGTTTTTTACTTGTACTTATTAAGTGTTAAAACAGTGGTGATATATCACTTTCTGGTCAATAAAACCCAGCTTAACATCTGTCATATTTTGACTGGTCGTTCTCATAATTTGTCAGATAAGATAGGCGCCATTTTTGTTTTTATCAAAGTCTACTTAGATGGTACCCATCCAACTCACCTTGGATGTCAAAGTTGTCTTTGATACTTTGTTTACACGATACAAGTAGCGCCAAAATAGTGTCAAAACTGACCCGGCTTTAAAGAGCCTATAGAAGGTTGAATTTAATCGGTGGCTATCTGCATGTTACTTTTGTCGTCAATTGCTACTTTTATGGTATCTAAATTTTATAAAAATCAGATGAGAACTTTTGAAGACATTGGTGTAAATAAATGTATGTTTATGCGCGTGTGGAACAAATAGGCGTTGAAGGTTGAAACTTATATGAGACCAAAAATGGGCTAATTATGACCAACCAAACAAATTTCATTCAAATCGGACGTGCAGTTTTTAAGATATTTGGTAACAAAGATTGAGTGACTGACTGACAGACCGACAAATCGACAGATAGACACTGACACGCAACATGTTTCCTGTTTTGGGCAAAAAGTTTAACTTGTATACCATATTTAAAATCTCTAGTCACATTTTCAAGTTTTTTGGTAGTATCTAAGTAACGTTTAGCGCTCTGGGTGAAAGCCCTAAACTGGAANTTTACACAATCAAAGTATACTTGGACCAAATCATTCTGATCAAATCAAATTTGTGGAACTTTGAAGTAAGGTTTACACAATCAAAGTATACTTGGTCCAAGTAGCTGAACTTTGATACACTATAAAGTAGAGGTTAAGATAGATTGTGTGAAATGTTTTTTACTTGTACTTATTAAGTGTTAAAACAGTGGTGATATATCACTTTCTGGTCAATAAAACCCAGCTTAACATCTGTCATATTTTGACTGGTCGTTCTCATAATTTGTCAGATAAGATAGGCGCCATTTTTGTTTTTATCAAAGTCTACTTAGATGGTACCCATCCAACTCACCTTGGATGTCAAAGTTGTCTTTGATACTTTGTTTACACGATACAAGTAGCGCCAAAATAGTGTCAAAACTGACCCGGCTTTAAAGAGCCTATAGAAGGTTGAATTTAATCGGTGGCTATCTGCATGTTACTTTTGTCGTCAATTGCTACTTTTATGGTATCTAAATTTTATAAAAATCAGATGAGAACTTTTGAAGACATTGGTGTAAATAAATGTATGTTTATGCGCGTGTGGAACAAATAGGCGTTGAAGGTTGAAACTTATATGAGACCAAAAATGGGCTAATTATGACCAACCAAACAAATTTCATTCAAATCGGACGTGCAGTTTTTAAGATATTTGGTAACAAAGATTGAGTGACTGACTGACAGACCGACAAATCGACAGATAGACACTGACACGCAACATGTTTCCTGTTTTGGGCAAAAAGTTTAACTTGTATACCATATTTAAAATCTCTAGTCACATTTTCAAGTTTTTTGGTAGTATCTAAGTAACGTTTAGCGCTCTGGGTGAAAGCCCTAAACTGGAAATTGAGAGGCCTGTGGTTCGAGTCCCGGCGCTGAAGTCTATTTTTCTCTGTATCTCCCATTGTTAAAAATAATTATAATTTGATTCAAATTAAAATCTCTAGTTATAAAAGGCTGGGTGGTTGATATTTTTTATGAGACGGACAGACGGAAAAACTACCAAAAGCATAAGGCTTTCTATATCGACCTCAAAACCGAAACACTAAAACAATAAAATTTGGTTTAGACGTATACTCTTGGTAGTTTTATTTTATTTGTTTATTTACAATGAGCTGGTCAATTATCCTTTTGAATTTATCCAGAAGTTTCCAAAATTCCACATTTATCATTTCCACGATTATGTATGGACAATTTAGAATTAAATATAATTTAGTTCACTAATTATTAACTATATTGGATAGAAGAGAGAACAAAACCTAAACTTCGTTAATTAAGATAATTGGTCAATGACATTTTTGCCACAATTACCTAAATACATTTAGTCAAAGCTAGGTTATTTTAACAAAAACATTTTGACTATTATTCATGATACTTAGCAGAATGCACAGTATTTTTTTTTTTTTGAAGAAATATATTCTTCCGCTTGTCTACTAAGTTTAGCTTGTATAGTAATCGTCATATAATAGCTCAAAGCCTTAACTAGGATGCACCACGATTCAAATCTTGTTAACTAACTCGGTGTAATTATAAAGAGAGAACGAAGGAAGCGTCTATCTTAGTAAATTACCATTAAAAATAGAATAATTAACATTTACCATAAAAAAAAAATAGACTGCCAATTAGTGTGGCACATATCTTCCTCGCATCCTAGCACGTGCTTTATTGATTTTATACTTTTATAAGCAATTATTGTCCAATTTATTTAATTGTATATCCAGTGGCGGTGGTAAGATATTGGCCCCCCCCGCAAACTTTTAGTGGGGGCCCCTCTATTTTTCTCCAGGAGCCCCCAGGGGCCCCCAGATCCCCGGGGCCCCCCACGCCGCGGGCCCTGTGTATATCCGTTATTTTTAATGTTAATTGTTTTTATTTTTTATATGAATTAAAGTATCAATTTAGCAATACAATTGAAACAGGCATGTAAAATTTCAACTGGATACAAGCAGAAATTTTTGAGTAGTGAAGTGATACTTTTTGCTGGTCTTATATTACTTTGCTTTGTAAGTTTCATCGCACACATATTACCCCAATTTTGAACCACTTCCCGTCGATTCAATCTTCTCCAAATTTTGCACATAGGAACAACTAAGGTGAAGAATACAGAAACCAAAATAATAATAATAAAAAAACAAAATGGCGTCANGTATGTCAACTGTTAGTTAACTTTGATACAACCTAGACCAACACGTTCTTCTCTAAAGATGCACCCAGATGGGGAGTCATCTTCAGGTATGTCAACTGTTAGTTAACTTTGATACAACCTAGACCAACACGTTCTTCTCTAAAGATGCACCCAGATGGGGAGTCATCTTCAGGTATGTCAACTGTTAGTTAACTTTGATACAACCTAGACCAACACGTTCTTCTCTAAAGATGCACCCAGATGGGGAGTCATCTTCAGGTATGTCAACTGTTAGTTAACTTTGATACAACCTAGACCAACACGTTCTTCTCTAAAGATGCACCCAGATGGGGAGTCATCTTCAGGTATGTCAACTGTTAGTTAACTTTGATACAACCTAGACCAACACGTTCTTCTCTAAAGATGCACCCAGATGGGGAGTCATCTTCAGGTATGTCAACTGTTAGTTAACTTTGATACAACCTAGACCAACACGTTCTTCTCTAAAGATGCACCCAGATGGGGAGTCATCTTCAGGTATGTCAACTGTTAGTTAACTTTGATACAACCTAGACCAACACGTTCTTCTCTAAAGATGCACCCAGATGGGGAGTCATCTTCAGGTATGTCAACTGTTAGTTAACTTTGATACAACCTAGACCAACACGTTCTTCTCTAAAGATGCACCCAGATGGGGAGTCATCTTCAGGTATGTCAACTGTTAGTTAACTTTGATACAACCTAGACCAACACGTTCTTCTCTAAAGATGCACCCAGATGGGGAGTCATCTTCAGGTATGTCAACTGTTAGTTAACTTTGATACAACCTAGACCAACACGTTCTTCTCTAAAGATGCACCCAGATGGGGAGTCATCTTCAGGTATGTCAACTGTTAGTTAACTTTGATACAACCTAGACCAACACGTTCTTCTCTAAAGATGCACCCAGATGGGGAGTCATCTTCAGGTATGTCAACTGTTAGTTAACTTTGATACAACCTAGACCAACACGTTCTTCTCTAAAGATGCACCCAGATGGGGAGTCATCTTCAGGTATGTCAACTGTTAGTTAACTTTGATACAACCTAGACCAACACGTTCTTCTCTAAAGATGCACCCAGATGGGGAGTCATCTTCAGGTATGTCAACTGTTAGTTAACTTTGATACAACCTAGACCAACACGTTCTTCTCTAAAGATGCACCCAGATGGGGAGTCATCTTCAGGTATGTCAACTGTTAGTTAACTTTGATACAACCTAGACCAACACGTTCTTCTCTAAAGATGCACCCAGATGGGGAGTCATCTTCAGGTATGTCAACTGTTAGTTAACTTTGATACAACCTAGACCAACACGTTCTTCTCTAAAGATGCACCCAGATGGGGAGTCATCTTCAGGTATGTCAACTGTTAGTTAACTTTGATACAACCTAGACCAACACGTTCTTCTCTAAAGATGCACCCAGATGGGGAGTCATCTTCAGGTATGTCAACTGTTAGTTAACTTTGATACAACCTAGACCAACACGTTCTTCTCTAAAGATGCACCCAGATGGGGAGTCATCTTCAGGTATGTCAACTGTTAGTTAACTTTGATACAACCTAGACCAACACGTTCTTCTCTAAAGATGCACCCAGATGGGGAGTCATCTTCAGGTATGTCAACTGTTAGTTAACTTTGATACAACCTAGACCAACACGTTCTTCTCTAAAGATGCACCCAGATGGGGAGTCATCTTCAGGTATGTCAACTGTTAGTTAACTTTGATACAACCTAGACCAACACGTTCTTCTCTAAAGATGCACCCAGATGGGGAGTCATCTTCAGGTATGTCAACTGTTAGTTAACTTTGATACAACCTAGACCAACACGTTCTTCTCTAAAGATGCACCCAGATGGGGAGTCATCTTCAGGTATGTCAACTGTTAGTTAACTTTGATACAACCTAGACCAACACGTTCTTCTCTAAAGATGCACCCAGATGGGGAGTCATCTTCAGGTATGTCAACTGTTAGTTAACTTTGATACAACCTAGACCAACACGTTCTTCTCTAAAGATGCACCCAGATGGGGAGTCATCTTCAGGTATGTCAACTGTTAGTTAACTTTGATACAACCTAGACCAACACGTTCTTCTCTAAAGATGCACCCAGATGGGGAGTCATCTTCAGGTATGTCAACTGTTAGTTAACTTTGATACAACCTAGACCAACACGTTCTTCTCTAAAGATGCACCCAGATGGGGAGTCATCTTCAGGTATGTCAACTGTTAGTTAACTTTGATACAACCTAGACCAACACGTTCTTCTCTAAAGATGCACCCAGATGGGGAGTCATCTTCAGGTATGTCAACTGTTAGTTAACTTTGATACAACCTAGACCAACACGTTCTTCTCTAAAGATGCACCCAGATGGGGAGTCATCTTCAGGTATGTCAACTGTTAGTTAACTTTGATACAACCTAGACCAACACGTTCTTCTCTAAAGATGCACCCAGATGGGGAGTCATCTTCAGGTATGTCAACTGTTAGTTAACTTTGATACAACCTAGACCAACACGTTCTTCTCTAAAGATGCACCCAGATGGGGAGTCATCTTCAGGTATGTCAACTGTTAGTTAACTTTGATACAACCTAGACCAACACGTTCTTCTCTAAAGATGCACCCAGATGGGGAGTCATCTTCAGGTATGTCAACTGTTAGTTAACTTTGATACAACCTAGACCAACACGTTCTTCTCTAAAGATGCACCCAGATGGGGAGTCATCTTCAGGTATGTCAACTGTTAGTTAACTTTGATACAACCTAGACCAACACGTTCTTCTCTAAAGATGCACCCAGATGGGGAGTCATCTTCAGGTATGTCAACTGTTAGTTAACTTTGATACAACCTAGACCAACACGTTCTTCTCTAAAGATGCACCCAGATGGGGAGTCATCTTCAGGTATGTCAACTGTTAGTTAACTTTGATACAACCTAGACCAACACGTTCTTCTCTAAAGATGCACCCAGATGGGGAGTCATCTTCAGGTATGTCAACTGTTAGTTAACTTTGATACAACCTAGACCAACACGTTCTTCTCTAAAGATGCACCCAGATGGGGAGTCATCTTCAGGTATGTCAACTGTTAGTTAACTTTGATACAACCTAGACCAACACGTTCTTCTCTAAAGATGCACCCAGATGGGGAGTCATCTTCAGGTATGTCAACTGTTAGTTAACTTTGATACAACCTAGACCAACACGTTCTTCTCTAAAGATGCACCCAGATGGGGAGTCATCTTCAGGTATGTCAACTGTTAGTTAACTTTGATACAACCTAGACCAACACGTTCTTCTCTAAAGATGCACCCAGATGGGGAGTCATCTTCAGGTATGTCAACTGTTAGTTAACTTTGATACAACCTAGACCAACACGTTCTTCTCTAAAGATGCACCCAGATGGGGAGTCATCTTCAGGTATGTCAACTGTTAGTTAACTTTGATACAACCTAGACCAACACGTTCTTCTCTAAAGATGCACCCAGATGGGGAGTCATCTTCAGGTATGTCAACTGTTAGTTAACTTTGATACAACCTAGACCAACACGTTCTTCTCTAAAGATGCACCCAGATGGGGAGTCATCTTCAGGTATGTCAACTGTTAGTTAACTTTGATACAACCTAGACCAACACGTTCTTCTCTAAAGATGCACCCAGATGGGGAGTCATCTTCAGGTATGTCAACTGTTAGTTAACTTTGATACAACCTAGACCAACACGTTCTTCTCTAAAGATGCACCCAGATGGGGAGTCATCTTCAGGTATGTCAACTGTTAGTTAACTTTGATACAACCTAGACCAACACGTTCTTCTCTAAAGATGCACCCAGATGGGGAGTCATCTTCAGGTATGTCAACTGTTAGTTAACTTTGATACAACCTAGACCAACACGTTCTTCTCTAAAGATGCACCCAGATGGGGAGTCATCTTCAGGTATGTCAACTGTTAGTTAACTTTGATACAACCTAGACCAACACGTTCTTCTCTAAAGATGCACCCAGATGGGGAGTCATCTTCAGGTATGTCAACTGTTAGTTAACTTTGATACAACCTAGACCAACATGTTCTTCTCTAAAGAGTTA
The DNA here is from genome assembly GCA_001010745.2 of Gerris buenoi. Taxonomy (NCBI): domain Eukaryota; kingdom Metazoa; phylum Arthropoda; class Insecta; order Hemiptera; family Gerridae; genus Gerris; species Gerris buenoi. The sequence goes on from KZ651103.1 coordinate 869,832, forward strand.
ACATACGTTAACATTGTTAAAAGAATAAGAGCACAAGTGAAAATGGTGTTAATGGAATAATAAAAAATGTAAAGCCTCTCCACAATATGAATGTTTATTTCAGAAATCTAGTTTTCGGCCTCTTGTCCATTATCAGAGCTTACAATAAGAGTAACATAAAGGCCGAAAACTAGTTTTGAGAAATAAACATTCATTTTGTTGAGAGACTTTCCATTCTTCATTATTTTAACGATGTTTTCTTCCCTTATACAGCATGTACTTTAAAAATTTACTCCTTTAAAAATGCTCCTAAATTAACCTAATATAAATGAAATTAAACAAATTGTTGAACCAATTTGTGATGGGTATAAATGATTTGTTTTAAAACTAAAATCTAATGCAATGTCGTATACAACTTTGCATCCTCGTGCTGCGTAATTGCTATACCAGAAATTGCTTTTAAATTTAAACGTGTAGAGCGATTTGGGAAAGAAAAGTTTTACTTTGTGAAGGACAGAGAATAGAGAGGTCGGACAAACAAACAACATCCCTTACTTGCACTGGATGTTTTGGACCACGTAGAACTTATATTTATATTATTATTAATATTTAAGTTCGTTAAGTTTGAAGAGCACTTTAAGAAGTGTGAAGACAGCCACTTAAGTTAATAACGTGACTTTATTATTCATTGTTGAATATGCAATGCAAGATGTCTCTAATTACTCGGAAAATAAGTTACTTAAAATTCAAGTTAATTAAGTTAGAATCATGCTTATTTTGGTTCTGTGTACTTTAAACCTAAGCACCCTCCATCCAAATTACCATTTTAAGAGGCCAAGAAGTGCTAAATTTCTAGCCTAGCGGAAGGTGCTACACTTAACACCATTTTTTTATATCTTTGACTAATAAAGGTACTCTATAATTACTTACTCTATGACTCCTTTAAGCAAATATTTTAATAATATGCTAATTGAAAAAAATGTAATAAGTAATAATATTAATTAAATTTTATAAGTACATATAAAATATAATTAATAATTAAGNTATTTATTATAATATGTAGTTTAAATGGAGATGGCTGGGGCGTGTAAGTTAAGAAATAGTGGAAAGGCACCATTTTCTTCCTTACTACACGGCTCTAAGGTACTCCTTTAGATTGTTACTCCCTTGTATATTTTTTAGAATATAAATGACTATGACTAAATAACTATTAAGACAAAGAGATATTTAGTCCAATGTACTTTTGGACAAAGAAATATCACAATTTTGTTTTTATAAGGGGAGTAACAGTATAAAGAAGAACATTCCTTACACCTTCTTTAGACTGTTACTCCCCTCCAATTTTTTGTAAGGGGAATAACAATCTAAAGAAGTTTCAATATTAAATATTTACTGCATAACGTTCGCTTCAATTATATGTATAGCAACGCGATGCCTAATCTAAATTTAACCAAGAAGCATCCATATTAATAAGTATTTAAAATTAAAAAGATCAACGTCTCTTTAATTAGTTTATAATTTTGTTTCCGTTCGCAAAGAGTGAACAACACTGATGACTATCTTAATTCATTGATATCTTTTACCTTTCATATCCGTTATTAGTTGTAATTTACCCTTCATCGTATACTTATTCTTAATACAAAATTTGTGGTTATTCTAATCGTTCGAATAAGTGAGAAAAACAGCGGATAAATATTTCATTTGTCTGGGATTCTAAAAAGCGAACATTACATGTGTTTATAATATGTAATTATAATAATAATCTAGACTGGAATTAATTTGCCATCGAAAAAACCACCGTATCAAATTAAAAATATACTCCCCCTTTATTTTTTTTTAAATAATTAAAAACCTAGCGTTTGTTTCCTTTCTGAATGAATTAATATTATACCTTTTTATGTTACACACACTCGAGTATAAGATGTAGTTTTGGAAAAAAACAAAAACAAAAACCAAAAAACAGCGTTTTTTAATTCATTCTTCAAGACAGGGAGCTCCACCTTTCAATGTCGATTCAACCGTCCTATTTCCTTATCTCATTTCGGTATCAATTCAGAAAGGAAGACGAGGATTACACAAAAGAGGCGAAAGAAGTAAAATAAAAAAAAGAGAGGGAGAGAAAAACATAATAAAAATGAAGCAGTTCATGAGGTTTAGGTTTAAAAAAAAATTAAAGATAGAGAGGGAGAAACAAAAATAAAAAATGTGAAGGCTATTATTAATGCAAAGGATAGAAAAGGATAAAAAAAGCAAGTATGAGATAGTGTAGAAGGAGAGCAAAGTAGGGAGTCAAAGGAAGCTAGAACTTAATTCAAACTGATAAAAACATGAGGCTACACACACACTCACACACAGCTATAAAACTTCCCACAACACCATTCATACATGAGCCAAGGATACTCCAACACACGTAAACATTTCTATACATACTTATACACACATACACACTCATATAAACTCCCTTCTTACTATTAATACGCCGGCTTTTATTCATTCATAGGAGCCGTTTTCTATGCAGGTGTGGGTATTTTTACGCTTACATAAAACTAGATCAAGGGTCTTTAATAAAAGACTTTATTAGTGCAGAATTAGTTTCATTTTGAAATATTTTTTTTTTTTAAAAACCACACTTTTATACGTATGAATGCGTAAAGGTTAATGTACCTTTTTCTACATGTATAGCATATAGAATGCATAGCAGAATGTGTCAAAAGTTTTAATTTTTACAGTTGCAATTCCAATAAATTAAATATAAAAAAACTCTTATAATGTTTGGTAATAATTGGTAAATACAAATAAACTCCTATAATGTTTTGTAATTACTGGTAAATAAAATATAAAAATCTTTTAATGTTTAGTAATATAAAACTATGATTGATTAGGTTTTATTAACATTTATTTAGTGAAAGGAATTTAGGTAAGAACGTACCCAAAATTTCAAAATGTGTTACAAAGAAATAAAAATTGTTCCATATTCACATATAATATAAGTTAAATCAAATTATAATAATTATTAACAACGTGAGACAGACAGGGAAAAGTAAACTCCACCTTAACAAATTTCAAAGTCATCGGACGAAAGGTGTAGCCGTGAGAGCATGCGACGGACGGACGGACAGACAGACACACGCGTGAAAACGGACCTTAAAAATAGATTTAGTATAATACAAAAAATCTCTTTTTTTTACAATTTGTCATTTATTAAAGTTGACTTTTCCTTTATTAAAATTCAATTATTGAAATAGTCAATTTTAATGAATTTAATGAATAAATAGACTAAATGTTTGAGTAAATTTTATTACATTTTAGCAAGCAAAATTATTCTATGGCTTTTAAAAATGTTAATTGCTATTCGACAGCGAAAAGATACAAGTGCATTTGTCAAAAAGTAGAAAAAAATTTTATTAATTTTAAACAATTATTTTTTTTAATTGTATATTTGTATTACAAATTCCATTATAGTCTATATTGGCATTAGAGTTGATTAAATTTGAAACATGTGTGTTGAACTAATTTAATAAAGCAAACTGTGGTCTAATAAATTAATGATTAGTTTACTCTTGATACTATTAGCTTTCAATTAATTTCTGCAAAGAAATATTTCTCTGACATGTAACCAGATTAAATTTCATTTTTAGGGTTCGAAGGCAAAATCTGAGGACCCTTCTTATTTTATGTGTTTGTCTGTCAGTCTGTCTAGAGGCTGTTAATTTACCTAAATCTTCGAAAATATTACAAAAATTTTATACTTTGTCGTTATTTTATATGTAGTAAAAAACTCAGAAAAAAATACAGCAATAAAAAAATAAATCCTACCGCGGGTTTCCGCAAGCCGAGCGAATTTCCATTGGAAATTTGTAGTATTTGTATAATCGTAGTAGTTTAAAAGAAGTTTAAACTGCACAACATTGAACTACAAATTTCCAATGGAAATTAGCTCGGCTTGCGGAAACCCGCGGTGGGATTTATTTTAGATTTAGGACCCCGAAAAATATAAGAAGCGATACCTCATTTGATTTTTTGTATTTTTTTTCAATCTTTGCTGACTCATCAGAAGGGGTTAATGACGTCATAAATATCCCATTTTCAATAGGGATCATCGTCTCAACGAGCTTGATTTTTNAACACGTTCTTCTCTAAAGATGCACCCAGATGGGGAGTCATCTTCAGGTATGTCAACTGTTAGTTAACTTTGATACAACCTAGACCAACACGTTCTTCTCTAAAGATGCACCCAGATGGGGAGTCATCTTCAGGTATGTCAACTGTTAGTTAACTTTGATACAACCTAGACCAACACGTTCTTCTCTAAAGATGCACCCAGATGGGGAGTCATCTTCAGGTATGTCAACTGTTAGTTAACTTTGATACAACCTAGACCAACACGTTCTTCTCTAAAGATGCACCCAGATGGGGAGTCATCTTCAGGTATGTCAACTGTTAGTTAACTTTGATACAACCTAGACCAACACGTTCTTCTCTAAAGATGCACCCAGATGGGGAGTCATCTTCAGGTATGTCAACTGTTAGTTAACTTTGATACAACCTAGACCAACACGTTCTTCTCTAAAGATGCACCCAGATGGGGAGTCATCTTCAGGTATGTCAACTGTTAGTTAACTTTGATACAACCTAGACCAACACGTTCTTCTCTAAAGATGCACCCAGATGGGGAGTCATCTTCAGGTATGTCAACTGTTAGTTAACTTTGATACAACCTAGACCAACACGTTCTTCTCTAAAGATGCACCCAGATGGGGAGTCATCTTCAGGTATGTCAACTGTTAGTTAACTTTGATACAACCTAGACCAACACGTTCTTCTCTAAAGATGCACCCAGATGGGGAGTCATCTTCAGGTATGTCAACTGTTAGTTAACTTTGATACAACCTAGACCAACACGTTCTTCTCTAAAGATGCACCCAGATGGGGAGTCATCTTCAGGTATGTCAACTGTTAGTTAACTTTGATACAACCTAGACCAACACGTTCTTCTCTAAAGATGCACCCAGATGGGGAGTCATCTTCAGGTATGTCAACTGTTAGTTAACTTTGATACAACCTAGACCAACACGTTCTTCTCTAAAGATGCACCCAGATGGGGAGTCATCTTCAGGTATGTCAACTGTTAGTTAACTTTGATACAACCTAGACCAACACGTTCTTCTCTAAAGATGCACCCAGATGGGGAGTCATCTTCAGGTATGTCAACTGTTAGTTAACTTTGATACAACCTAGACCAACACGTTCTTCTCTAAAGATGCACCCAGATGGGGAGTCATCTTCAGGTATGTCAACTGTTAGTTAACTTTGATACAACCTAGACCAACACGTTCTTCTCTAAAGATGCACCCAGATGGGGAGTCATCTTCAGGTATGTCAACTGTTAGTTAACTTTGATACAACCTAGACCAACACGTTCTTCTCTAAAGATGCACCCAGATGGGGAGTCATCTTCAGGTATGTCAACTGTTAGTTAACTTTGATACAACCTAGACCAACACGTTCTTCTCTAAAGATGCACCCAGATGGGGAGTCATCTTCAGGTATGTCAACTGTTAGTTAACTTTGATACAACCTAGACCAACACGTTCTTCTCTAAAGATGCACCCAGATGGGGAGTCATCTTCAGGTATGTCAACTGTTAGTTAACTTTGATACAACCTAGACCAACACGTTCTTCTCTAAAGATGCACCCAGATGGGGAGTCATCTTCAGGTATGTCAACTGTTAGTTAACTTTGATACAACCTAGACCAACACGTTCTTCTCTAAAGATGCACCCAGATGGGGAGTCATCTTCAGGTATGTCAACTGTTAGTTAACTTTGATACAACCTAGACCAACACGTTCTTCTCTAAAGATGCACCCAGATGGGGAGTCATCTTCAGGTATGTCAACTGTTAGTTAACTTTGATACAACCTAGACCAACACGTTCTTCTCTAAAGATGCACCCAGATGGGGAGTCATCTTCAGGTATGTCAACTGTTAGTTAACTTTGATACAACCTAGACCAACACGTTCTTCTCTAAAGATGCACCCAGATGGGGAGTCATCTTCAGGTATGTCAACTGTTAGTTAACTTTGATACAACCTAGACCAACACGTTCTTCTCTAAAGATGCACCCAGATGGGGAGTCATCTTCAGGTATGTCAACTGTTAGTTAACTTTGATACAACCTAGACCAACACGTTCTTCTCTAAAGATGCACCCAGATGGGGAGTCATCTTCAGGTATGTCAACTGTTAGTTAACTTTGATACAACCTAGACCAACACGTTCTTCTCTAAAGATGCACCCAGATGGGGAGTCATCTTCAGGTATGTCAACTGTTAGTTAACTTTGATACAACCTAGACCAACACGTTCTTCTCTAAAGATGCACCCAGATGGGGAGTCATCTTCAGGTATGTCAACTGTTAGTTAACTTTGATACAACCTAGACCAACACGTTCTTCTCTAAAGATGCACCCAGATGGGGAGTCATCTTCAGGTATGTCAACTGTTAGTTAACTTTGATACAACCTAGACCAACACGTTCTTCTCTAAAGATGCACCCAGATGGGGAGTCATCTTCAGGTATGTCAACTGTTAGTTAACTTTGATACAACCTAGACCAACACGTTCTTCTCTAAAGATGCACCCAGATGGGGAGTCATCTTCAGGTATGTCAACTGTTAGTTAACTTTGATACAACCTAGACCAACACGTTCTTCTCTAAAGATGCACCCAGATGGGGAGTCATCTTCAGGTATGTCAACTGTTAGTTAACTTTGATACAACCTAGACCAACACGTTCTTCTCTAAAGATGCACCCAGATGGGGAGTCATCTTCAGGTATGTCAACTGTTAGTTAACTTTGATACAACCTAGACCAACACGTTCTTCTCTAAAGATGCACCCAGATGGGGAGTCATCTTCAGGTATGTCAACTGTTAGTTAACTTTGATACAACCTAGACCAACACGTTCTTCTCTAAAGATGCACCCAGATGGGGAGTCATCTTCAGGTATGTCAACTGTTAGTTAACTTTGATACAACCTAGACCAACATGTTCTTCTCTAAAGAGTTAACATACGTTAACATTGTTAAAAGAATAAGAGCACAAGTGAAAATGGTGTTAATGGAATAATAAAAAATGTAAAGCCTCTCCACAATATGAATGTTTATTTCAGAAATCTAGTTTTCGGCCTCTTGTCCATTATCAGAGCTTACAATAAGAGTAACATAAAGGCCGAAAACTAGTTTTGAGAAATAAACATTCATTTTGTTGAGAGACTTTCCATTCTTCATTATTTTAACGATGTTTTCTTCCCTTATACAGCATGTACTTTAAAAATTTACTCCTTTAAAAATGCTCCTAAATTAACCTAATATAAATGAAATTAAACAAATTGTTGAACCAATTTGTGATGGGTATAAATGATTTGTTTTAAAACTAAAATCTAATGCAATGTCGTATACAACTTTGCATCCTCGTGCTGCGTAATTGCTATACCAGAAATTGCTTTTAAATTTAAACGTGTAGAGCGATTTGGGAAAGAAAAGTTTTACTTTGTGAAGGACAGAGAATAGAGAGGTCAGACAAAACAACCTAGACCAACACGTTCTTCTCTAAAGATGCACCCAGATGGGGAGTCATCTTCAGGTATGTCAACTGTTAGTTAACTTTGATACAACCTAGACCAACATGTTCTTCTCTAAAAAAATACTGAATATAATCATTTATTCCTAAATTATTAATCATAAGACACGTTTAGGGGGAAAAAAGTATTGCAACAAAGTAATTTCTTTATATTCGAACGCCAATTTTTTATATTTTTACATAAAACAATTCTTCAGAGCAGTTTTTAAAATTTCTTATGCAGTAGAGTCAATAAATATATGCAAATTAATATTTATATTATTATTAATATTTAAGTTCGTTAAGTTTGAAGAGCACTTTAAGAAGTGTGAAGACAGCCACTTAAGTTAATAACGTGACTTTATTATTCATTGTTGAATATGCAATGCAAGATGTCTCTAATTACTCGGAAAATAAGTTACTTAAAATTCAAGTTAATTAAGTTAGAATCATGCTTATTTTGGTTCTGTGTACTTTAAACCTAAGCACCCTCCATCCAAATTACCATTTTAAGAGGCCAAGAAGTGCTAAATTTCTAGCCTAGCGGAAGGTGCTACACTTAACACCATTTTTTTATATCTTTGACTAATAAAGGTACTCTATAATTACTTACTCTATGACTCCTTTAAGCAAATATTTTAATAATATGCTAATTGAAAAAAATGTAATAAGTAATAATATTAATTAAATTTTATAAGTACATATAAAATATAATTAATAATTAAGATGCATTTTTTTCTTATTAACTATGCAAACTAGAAAAGCTTCTGGTTTCCATAAAAAAAAGACGATTTTATAAACTATCTATAATACTTTAGAGTAAATTGTTTTAGTAAGCAGTTGGTTGTTATCCCCTGGAGATGGGGAGTCATCTTCAGGTATGTCAACTGTTAGTTAACTTTGATACTACCTAGACCAACATGTTCTTCTCTAAAGATGCACCCAGATCCCAGATGGGGAGTCATCTTCAGGTATGTCAACTGTTAGTTAACTTTGATACAACCTAGACCAACATGTTCTTCTCTAAAGATGCACCCAGATGGGGAGTCATCTTCAGGTATGTCAACTGTTAGTTAACTTTGATACAACCTAGACCAACATGTTCTTCTCTAAAGATGCACCCAGATGGGGAGTCATCTTCAGGTATGTCAACTGTTAGTTAACTTTGATACAACCTAGACCAACACGTTCTTCTCTAAAGATGCACCCAGATGGGGAGTCATCTTCAGGTATGTCAACTGTTAGTTAACTTTGATACAACCTAGACCAACACGTTCTTCTCTAAAGATGCACCCAGATGGGGAGTCATCTTCAGGTATGTCAACTGTTAGTTAACTTTGATACAACCTAGACCAACATGTTCTTCTCTAAAGAGTTAACATACGTTAACATTGTTAAAAGAATAAGAGCACAAGTGAAAATGGTGTTAATGGAATAATAAAAAATGTAAAGCCTCTCCACAATATGAATGTTTATTTCAGAAATCTAGTTTTCGGCCTCTTGTCCATTATCAGAGCTTACAATAAGAGTAACATAAAGGCCGAAAACTAGTTTTGAGAAATAAACATTCATTTTGTTGAGAGACTTTCCATTCTTCATTATTTTAACGATGTTTTCTTCCCTTATACAGCATGTACTTTAAAAATTTACTCCTTTAAAAATGCTCCTAAATTAACCTAATATAAATGAAATTAAACAAATTGTTGAACCAATTTGTGATGGGTATAAATGATTTGTTTTAAAACTAAAATCTAATGCAATGTCGTATACAACTTTGCATCCTCGTGCTGCGTAATTGCTATACCAGAAATTGCTTTTAAATTTAAACGTGTAGAGCGATTTGGGAAAGAAAAGTTTTACTTTGTGAAGGACAGAGAATAGAGAGGTCAGACAAACAAACAACATCCCTTACTTGCACTGGATGTTTTAGACCAAGTAGAACTTACTTAGAAAAGGGAGACTTGGCTAAACCAAAACCAACGATCTCACAACGTTATTATGCGTTTGGTCGGATATTATAGCCTAAACCGACTGGAAAAATCCGAAGAGTTTTTATTTTTACACCCCTTAAAAAATAGAGGTAGTTGCAACTTTAAAGTTTATTTGGAGGCTAATTGCGGCTAAACGTTAAGTCTTATCGAAAAGTATATTGTATCAGCAGTAACTTATTTGAAAAGATCTACAACGTTGGTCCAATGACTTTTTGTCGTACCTCCATCTCTTGATTATGATGATCATTTTTGACTTTGAGCCCTTATGGCGTCTGCTTTTGGACCTCAAACTAATAAGCACTCCATTAGTGAGATCCAAAACTAAGATTTGGAGAGTATTATATTCTTAGTAATGAAATGAATGGTGAGTATAGTCCTGACTCTATTACTAGAAGGCTTTGCAAACAAAACAATTTATAATTATTATTTCATAGCTAGACCTACATGATAATAGGAGAAATAGCCCGTACTAACTAATCTCTAGCATGAGCCCCATCAAGAGGGCGGAGTGAAGGCTAGAAATATTATAAAAATGTTCTTGCAATTTAGTCGTTTCCGAGGTATTGCTCTGACAAGAATTGATATTTAAGCTTTTTTTCTTTTTTTCTGTTTTGCCGTATATAATCATACATTTTCAATGTGATAAGAAAATACGTCATCTGTAAGTAATTAAATATATTTTAATAATAACATTAAAAAGGTCAGATTTTGACTAGTACAAACTGAAGTAAAAACCAGACATTGTCAGAATTAATAATACAGTAACTTAGATATTTTAATATGAAAACAATCAAATAAATATATCTTAATATCCGAATTCTCTAAAATTAACTGAATGATTTTTAAGAAAAGTTTTGAAATTAAGCTCTCTTGAAGGGTCAAGAGCTGATTCTATACAAATAATATTTAAAAGTCGACGGAAGGTAAGTGAGCTTAAGTAGATAATTAAAGATTTTTATAGCAATTTATTTATTAAAATGACAAACAATTTTGTTTTGAAAAAAATAAAACTCTGGAAAATAAAAGTCTAAATCCTACTCTAGTCTAATTACATTAGGACTAAAAGTGTTCTTAGGTATTAGTATAAATGATTTATTATTGAAATATGTTATTATTAAGATTAGAGAGTTTTAATAGAAAGTACCTAATAAAACAACATTGCCTCCTCAATTTTATAATATTATTATTATATTATTTATTTTATAATACACAAATGAGTATCGACTTATAATATCATCTTCAGTGATGAATAGGAAATTAAATAAAAAAAAAAAAATAAATTGTAAAAAATAGGAAATTAGACTTTTTTTAGNTCTATGGTAGGTCATAAAGTTAGTCTATTGTTGGTCCTATTTAAATTTCAACCTTCTGTGCATATTAGTAGTTAGTTTCTCTTTAACATGCACACAAACATACATTTTTTTTACACCTATCGCTTCAAAAGTACTTATGACATTTGTATGAAACTTTTATAGTTTATCGAAAGTAACCCGAAGATAGACCCAGATTAATTTGAACCGTCTACGCTCTTTAACGTTTGCTAAATTGATACTTTAATTAATGTACAAAAATCAAAACAGTTATAACAGATAAAAAACCGGGGGAAACAATTAAACAAAGTAGACAATAAAATCATAAGCATAAAATCAATAAAGTACCTGATAGGATGCGAGGAAGCTATGTGCCACACAGATTGGCAGTCTATTTTTTAAAACAGCCATCTTGGAATTTCGAGACCTCAAAAAGTGTAAATCTTTCCAATCACAAAATATACACTGCACGAATAAGAAAACATAATTTGAAATTTGAAACGGAAAAATACAAAGCAGTATTTACAGATAAAAAATTCATATAATAAAAAAGTCTCGTACATTATAAAACAAAATACGTGCTGGAAGTGTTCTCTTCCTAATTGTTATGTCTTAGACTCTGTTTTGTAATAATGTGTACTTAATGAATCTTTTACGTCGGGAAATATATTATTACAAAAGTGCTAAAACAGGGTTCCCAATCGTACAATGTTGCTGCTAATATGAGACAATGCTACAATAACATACGTAATTAAGAATGATAATTCTACTATTCTAAAAATGAAAGTCTCTACTAGAAATCGCTAGTAACCCAAATTAATTTTTCATTTTAATTTTTAAAAATAATTTTTCAGGCTTAAGGCACCAGGACATAAACCAGGCTTAAGGCACTCTATAGCCTTAAGCCTGGTTAACACGACAATTGGCACCGAGTGAACGATATAGGACAGTTGCGTCGCACCATTCAGAGACAGTTTCTTTCTTTCCTATTACTCTGTATTCTCATTATTATTTTTTTTTTCTCAATTTAATCTGTGTTTTTTCTAAGATAATTTTTTTATAACTTAATCTATGTTAACGCGTAAAATGGCTCCGAAGTTCAACGATGAAACTAATTTAAAATTGGTTGAACATAGATGTTTGTGGGACATGCATGATGATGATGATCTTTAAAAAATTGGTCCCGCCAATTGTCTCGCCAATCAGCATCGTGTAAACCAGGCTTATAAGGCACTCTATAATTAAGAACCAATTTTGTATTTTTTTTCCTTTATTTGTACATTAAACTACCTATATTCAAAATTTCAAGTTTCTAGGATTGCTAGAAGTGCCTTAGAATTATGATGAGACAATAGATTAGTGCGACAAAATAACAAAACNTACAACCTAGACCAACACGTTCTTCTCTAAAGATGCACCCAGATGGGGAGTCATCTTCAGGTATGTCAACTGTTAGTTAACTTTGATACAACCTAGACCAACACGTTCTTCTCTAAAGATGCACCCAGATGGGGAGTCATCTTCAGGTATGTCAACTGTTAGTTAACTTTGATACAACCTAGACCAACACGTTCTTCTCTAAAGATGCACCCAGATGGGGAGTCATCTTCAGGTATGTCAACTGTTAGTTAACTTTGATACAACCTAGACCAACACGTTCTTCTCTAAAGATGCACCCAGATGGGGAGTCATCTTCAGGTATGTCAACTGTTAGTTAACTTTGATACAACCTAGACCAACACGTTCTTCTCTAAAGATGCACCCAGATGGGGAGTCATCTTCAGGTATGTCAACTGTTAGTTAACTTTGATACAACCTAGACCAACACGTTCTTCTCTAAAGATGCACCCAGATGGGGAGTCATCTTCAGGTATGTCAACTGTTAGTTAACTTTGATACAACCTAGACCAACACGTTCTTCTCTAAAGATGCACCCAGATGGGGAGTCATCTTCAGGTATGTCAACTGTTAGTTAACTTTGATACAACCTAGACCAACACGTTCTTCTCTAAAGATGCACCCAGATGGGGAGTCATCTTCAGGTATGTCAACTGTTAGTTAACTTTGATACAACCTAGACCAACACGTTCTTCTCTAAAGATGCACCCAGATGGGGAGTCATCTTCAGGTATGTCAACTGTTAGTTAACTTTGATACAACCTAGACCAACACGTTCTTCTCTAAAGATGCACCCAGATGGGGAGTCATCTTCAGGTATGTCAACTGTTAGTTAACTTTGATACAACCTAGACCAACACGTTCTTCTCTAAAGATGCACCCAGATGGGGAGTCATCTTCAGGTATGTCAACTGTTAGTTAACTTTGATACAACCTAGACCAACACGTTCTTCTCTAAAGATGCACCCAGATGGGGAGTCATCTTCAGGTATGTCAACTGTTAGTTAACTTTGATACAACCTAGACCAACACGTTCTTCTCTAAAGATGCACCCAGATGGGGAGTCATCTTCAGGTATGTCAACTGTTAGTTAACTTTGATACAACCTAGACCAACACGTTCTTCTCTAAAGATGCACCCAGATGGGGAGTCATCTTCAGGTATGTCAACTGTTAGTTAACTTTGATACAACCTAGACCAACACGTTCTTCTCTAAAGATGCACCCAGATGGGGAGTCATCTTCAGGTATGTCAACTGTTAGTTAACTTTGATACAACCTAGACCAACACGTTCTTCTCTAAAGATGCACCCAGATGGGGAGTCATCTTCAGGTATGTCAACTGTTAGTTAACTTTGATACAACCTAGACCAACACGTTCTTCTCTAAAGATGCACCCAGATGGGGAGTCATCTTCAGGTATGTCAACTGTTAGTTAACTTTGATACAACCTAGACCAACACGTTCTTCTCTAAAGATGCACCCAGATGGGGAGTCATCTTCAGGTATGTCAACTGTTAGTTAACTTTGATACAACCTAGACCAACACGTTCTTCTCTAAAGATGCACCCAGATGGGGAGTCATCTTCAGGTATGTCAACTGTTAGTTAACTTTGATACAACCTAGACCAACACGTTCTTCTCTAAAGATGCACCCAGATGGGGAGTCATCTTCAGGTATGTCAACTGTTAGTTAACTTTGATACAACCTAGACCAACACGTTCTTCTCTAAAGATGCACCCAGATGGGGAGTCATCTTCAGGTATGTCAACTGTTAGTTAACTTTGATACAACCTAGACCAACACGTTCTTCTCTAAAGATGCACCCAGATGGGGAGTCATCTTCAGGTATGTCAACTGTTAGTTAACTTTGATACAACCTAGACCAACACGTTCTTCTCTAAAGATGCACCCAGATGGGGAGTCATCTTCAGGTATGTCAACTGTTAGTTAACTTTGATACAACCTAGACCAACACGTTCTTCTCTAAAGATGCACCCAGATGGGGAGTCATCTTCAGGTATGTCAACTGTTAGTTAACTTTGATACAACCTAGACCAACATGTTCTTCTCTAAAGAGTTAACATACGTTAACATTGTTAAAAGAATAAGAGCACAAGTGAAAATGGTGTTAATGGAATAATAAAAAATGTAAAGCCTCTCCACAATATGAATGTTTATTTCAGAAATCTAGTTTTCGGCCTCTTGTCCATTATCAGAGCTTACAATAAGAGTAACATAAAGGCCGAAAACTAGTTTTGAGAAATAAACATTCATTTTGTTGAGAGACTTTCCATTCTTCATTATTTTAACGATGTTTTCTTCCCTTATACAGCATGTACTTTAAAAATTTACTCCTTTAAAAATGCTCCTAAATTAACCTAATATAAATGAAATTAAACAAATTGTTGAACCAATTTGTGATGGGTATAAATGATTTGTTTTAAAACTAAAATCTAATGCAATGTCGTATACAACTTTGCATCCTCGTGCTGCGTAATTGCTATACCAGAAATTGCTTTTAAATTTAAACGTGTAGAGCGATTTGGGAAAGAAAAGTTTTACTTTGTGAAGGACAGAGAATAGAGAGGTCAGACAAACAAACAACATCCCTTACTTGCACTGGATGTTTTAGACCAAGTAGAACTTACTTAGAAAAGGGAGACTTGGCTAAACCAAAACCAACGATCTCACAACGTTATTATGCGTTTGGTCGGATATTATAGCCTAAACCGACTGGAAAAATCCGAAGAGTTTTTATTTTTACACCCCTTAAAAAATAGAGGTAGTTGCAACTTTAAAGTTTATTTGGAGGCTAATTGCGGCTAAACGTTAAGTCTTATCGAAAAGTATATTGTATCAGCAGTAACTTATTTGAAAAGATCTACAACGTTGGTCCAATGACTTTTTGTCGTACCTCCATCTCTTGATTATGATGATCATTTTTGACTTTGAGCCCTTATGGCGTCTGCTTTTGGACCTCAAACTAATAAGCACTCCATTAGTGAGATCCAAAACTAAGATTTGGAGAGTATTATATTCTTAGTAATGAAATGAATGGTGAGTATAGTCCTGACTCTATTACTAGAAGGCTTTGCAAACAAAACAATTTATAATTATTATTTCATAGCTAGACCTACATGATAATAGGAGAAATAGCCCGTACTAACTAATCTCTAGCATGAGCCCCATCAAGAGGGCGGAGTGAAGGCTAGAAATATTATAAAAATGTTCTTGCAATTTAGTCGTTTCCGAGGTATTGCTCTGACAAGAATTGATATTTAAGCTTTTTTTCTTTTTTTCTGTTTTGCCGTATATAATCATACATTTTCAATGTGATAAGAAAATACGTCATCTGTAAGTAATTAAATATATTTTAATAATAACATTAAAAAGGTCAGATTTTGACTAGTACAAACTGAAGTAAAAACCAGACATTGTCAGAATTAATAATACAGTAACTTAGATATTTTAATATGAAAACAATCAAATAAATATATCTTAATATCCGAATTCTCTAAAATTAACTGAATGATTTTTAAGAAAAGTTTTGAAATTAAGCTCTCTTGAAGGGTCAAGAGCTGATTCTATACAAATAATATTTAAAAGTCGACGGAAGGTAAGTGAG
Source organism: Gerris buenoi (assembly GCA_001010745.2). Taxonomy (NCBI): domain Eukaryota; kingdom Metazoa; phylum Arthropoda; class Insecta; order Hemiptera; family Gerridae; genus Gerris; species Gerris buenoi. Next base: position 885,761 of record KZ651103.1, read on the forward strand.
CTTAAGTAGATAATTAAAGATTTTTATAGCAATTTATTTATTAAAATGACAAACAATTTTGTTTTGAAAAAAATAAAACTCTGGAAAATAAAAGTCTAAATCCTACTCTAGTCTAATTACATTAGGACTAAAAGTGTTCTTAGGTATTAGTATAAATGATTTATTATTGAAATATGTTATTATTAAGATTAGAGAGTTTTAATAGAAAGTACCTAATAAAACAACATTGCCTCCTCAATTTTATAATATTATTATTATATTATTTATTTTATAATACACAAATGAGTATCGACTTATAATATCATCTTCAGTGATGAATAGGAAATTAAAAAAAAAAAAAAAATTAAATTGTAAAAAATAGGAAATTAGACTTTTTTTAGAAAACATGGAAATTCAAAGAGCTATTCAAGACACATGTATAGTATGATTGAATGAAAAATTAAATCTTAGTAGCTTTTGTAAAATCAATAAAAATAATTTCTGTTAGTTGCAAAGTATAATTTTAGTGTAGTAATATAAGGAATTTATTATTTAGCTTTAAGCAGTTGAGGAAAAATGAATTGTTATGCCTGAAAAAAAGTTGGTACTTCTTTATATTGTTACTCTCCTTAAAAAAAAAAACAAAAAAAACACAGGGGAGTAACCATCTAAAGAATGTGTACGGAATATTCTTCTTTGGACTGTTACCCCTTATATAAAACAGAATAGTTATTTACGCAACAAGGGAGAGAAGTATGTTTTCCGGCTCGAGGTTAAGTTTTCTCCTGAGGCATGAGGCAACGCCGAAGGAGAAAACTTCATTAGCTCCCGAGGCTAACTTCAGGAGCTCCGTAAGGCTGGGGGAGATAAATAAGTTAGCTCCCGAGGCTTGCCGAGGGCGATAACTGTAGTATTAGCTCTCGAGGCTTGCCGAGAGAGATAATCCCGAGAGTAGAAATACTTCGATCCATGTTGCGTGGCATGGTCCACACCTCTCCGCACCGACATTTTATTTGTTTTGTTTACTTTTTGACATTTCCTTAGTTGTCCAACACACGGCCGTCATACGGTGCGGGCACGGTGCGGACAGGTGTGGCCCGGCCTTTAGATGTTCACTTTATATCCCTTACCTTAGTTCCATCCGTAATCCTCCTATACTCACACAGCCCTTGTCTACCCCAGCTTGTACTGTTAGTTGTTAGTTAAGTCATAAAACTTGTAAAATATGTAGCTATAGTCTGTGCCAAACGAGAGAGTGCGTTGACAGCGTGGGAAAAACAAGCAAATGGGGTGGGGGGCCAATGAGAGCTCAAGATTTACCCTCTGGATAACCATATGAGAAGGTGAATGAAGAGGCTTTATTTTTTCCCTCAGAGGTTGGCCAATCTGTGTGTCACTCGATTTCCCGCGCTGTCAACGCACTAACTCTCGTTTGGGACAGACTATAGTAGAGATTTTACTCTTACTATGGATAACACTACACACTGATGATGATATTATTTGTCAAAACAAGTTTGTGTATTTTAGTATAAAATTTTGGTGACAATATTTTGTTGCAAATTCTATTAACCTTTTTAGTCATAATTATATGAAGTGGTGCCTCAAAATCTCAGCCAAAACAACCAATCACAATATGTTTTAATTATTAATAATTTTGACTCCACATCACATCATATTAAATATCTTTTAACAGCTTATAGCCCGCTAAAATTATTTAACATTCGTAGACTGATCTCACTGCCTGCGATGAATATAAGTATAGTTCAAACAATGTGTGCATAATTTGTTTTAATTTATATGTTTGTTAGCATTGATTAATGAAACCATACAGCCATAGTATATTTGCAATCATGTGTGTATTTATTATTGTTTACTGACTGTTACTTATACTTTCAAAGTTTTTGTGTAACCTCTAAGGTAATTTGCATTCGATTCATTTGAGTTATTTTTTCCGCTTATTTTTTTAATTATTGTTTTATTTGTTTTCTAATTTAATGTATACCTTAATTTTAAGCCTGTTAGTTTGTTTGTTGATTATCTGAAGAAGCCTGCTTTAGAACAGCTGAAACCGGTCAGTAAAAAAGGTTCAATCAAGGTAGTGGGTTCGATTCCTCGCCGTGATGTTCTGATTTATATGGCTCACTAATGATTACACCAAACACGCTTCGGTGGTACAATGTACAGAGTGAACATGATGTGAAGTTGCTGGAACTTTCAACCACGGGGCTAGTAAAATGGGCCTAATTGGTTCGAACAAGTGGCTCGCCCTACTCGTCTAGTACTAGAAATAAGGTTCTTACTACTGCTAGTAAAGTTCAATTATAAACAGTAAATAGTAAATTGTGTACTACTACTACTACAACTGGAAATATTGTAAACTGTAGAAGGTTTTAATATTTTGCGACGAATATGTTAAAACACAGTTGCAAACTTGGACGTGGCATAGATTTTGTAAGCCAGCGTTGTTGCGTTTGTTTTTATATTTTGTGAGCCAGCGTTACCAAGGGTTTTAAGGCGCGCTCGCTCAGCTATCATATCAATAAGTTGAGGCAACTCGAGGTCGTGGGTTCGATCCCGTGCCATGATACTCTGAATTGCATCAATGTATCGCGGACGGTGGAGGGCGAGGGACACCCCTTATGGGGCACTCTTCCCTCACTCTTTGATGTAGTCCCATTGATGTGGGTCCGATCCGTGACATGATGATGTGATTTGTATCTATGGTTCTAAGACGGAGCAGGGAGGGGGACACCCCCTATGGGGCACTCTTACCCCACGCTTTGATGCACGTTTATATAGCTTACTAATGACCACACCATACTCGCTTCAGCGGTACAATGTACAAATGTATGATGTGTGAAGTAACTGGAACTCTTCACCACGCACGGGGCGTAAAAAGGGCTTAATATATGGGGCCTAATTGCAAGGTTCGAACAAGTGGTTTGTCCTACCTGTTCTAGTAGGAAGAGGAAGTACTAGACTACCACTTCTACTACTAGTAAAGTTATTGGTAAATTGTGTAGTACTACTACTACTACTGAAAACATTGTAAACTGTATTAACATTTTTGCAACGAATATGTTCTAACACAACTGTAACTTGGACGCGGCGTGGATTTTGTTTTGTGATTTACTTACTTTAATTGTGATTTACTTACTTTAATTGTGATTTACTTACCTTAATTGTGATTTACTTACCTTAATTGTGATTTACTTACTTTAATTGTGATTTACTTACTTTAATTGTGATTTACTTATAAGTAATACTTTTTTTGGGGGAGTGTCCCGGTTTTGTTTTTTATAAATATGGCAATCTTAGAAGGATGTGAAATATCGGAGCCCTTATTCACTTTGACGTGTGTCGTGTGTCGTTCATTTTTACTTAAAACGCTGAAGCCTTCAACCTAAGTTATACTCTCGACTCTAGATACTCTATATCTGTTGATTTTCACCCTAATCTGTCTCCTTTCGGGAGAAGATACTTATTTCCACATCAAGTTTACGACGCACCAATAGAGCAAACATGATTAAATAAATCCAACATTCTCACGCACCTATATACGGATTTATTTACTAAGTAATATGTTTATAGCGAACTTAATATAAATAAATACCTGCTAGTATTTACGTCGTTAGATTTACATTTAAGATTGAAGATGATAATTGCCTGATAATTCGAACGAATGTAACAAAATTACTATCAGTAAGTACCTACCTGCATGTTTGATATTACATCGTATAAAAGTGGCAATGAGTAATTTGAGCAAATATAAAATAAATGACTTGTGAAACAATTTACACTACATCACTATAATTTTGTTATTATTATATCTATCTGTTTCATGAATGAACTATTACAATGACGAACTACATTAGTATTGTACATGTTATTCAATTTATAAACATTTATATTATAATGGTAACATCTCGAAATGTTATTGCTGATCTATAAAGTTTGTTTATAAATCATTGCCGATGCAACCACATTTATTCTAATAAAAATAAATGTTTAATTTGATTTGTTGGTCTTCAAATATAATAACTATATAATATATATAATAACTTATCTAAATAGATGATTTTATATTTTCGAGTAATACCCGATGATGGCGTCGACCCACCTCGAAATGATTCGTTATTGCTTAGCTTAAGACAACCACAATTATTCCAGTAAAAAATAAATGTTTGTTTTGATTTTTTGGTATTCAAATAGATACGTAATAAATTACCAAAATAGATATAATTTATATATTCGAGTTGTAACCAGACGACACTCTTCGAAATGATTTGTTATTGTTAAGCTAAGGCAACCAAAATTATTCCAATAAAAAATAAATATTTGCTTTGATTTGTTGGTCTTCAAATAGATACAGTAACTTATCTAAATAGATATCATTTATACAAGCGAATAGTGTCCAGATAACGGCGTCAAACCACCTCGAAATGATTTGTTATTGCTAAGAAAACCACAATTATTCCAATAAAAAATAAATTTTTGATTTGCTTTGTTGGTCTTTAAATAGATATTAATAATTCATCAAAATTAATTTACTTAATTTTACTTCTTGAATTCAATATAAAATTAAGCCCGTTACCACGGAATTAACGGCTCATAATTAATAAATCTATGATTGAACAGATTTGTTATTGCCTAGCTAAGACAACCACAATTATTCCAATAAAAAATAAATGTTTGTTTTGATTTGTTGGTCTTTAAATAGATATTAATAATCAAAATTAATTCACTTAATTTTACTTTTTTTTTACCACGGACTAAACAACTCGTAATAAATAAACCATGATTGAACAGACCTGGATGATCATGATACAACATGATCTTTTTCCATTGTAGTTTTGAGTAACACGGGGGTCAGAGTTCAGACTGATCATTGAGAATGCATTATTTAATTATAGATTTTCTGTTTTTTTTAAATAAAAGGAGAATGATGCAGCGAAATAGTATAAATAAATACAAATCTACCTAAGAAAAAAAGGTTATTTTTGGCAACACTGGTTGAAAGAGGAAGGGGGAAAGAAGACTGTTTTGAAATAAAGTGGGGGGAAAAGTGATGCGTCGAATTCGGCCTTTCTTTTTTTCACGTAAAGACGCGTGTCTCTGGGACGTTGTTGCAGCGCATGTGCAGTTCCCTCCCTATTGTCTAACATTAGAGGAACTGTTTTTTTCTTTTTTTTTTTACCCCTTCCCAACTCTTTCTGATCTACGATACAGTGTTGCTTAGTGTGTTCGTGTGTCCGGGAGTCAAGGACGGTTCCCCATTGAGGGGCCTCACGCGTTCCCCGGGTATTTCCAGACGCATCGGAAGCACACTAACACAAACACCACTTATCCTACAAGCTTCAATGCCTTCAGTTATTGTTGTTTTTTTTCTACACACACATATATATATATATATATACAAAACAATAAAACACCCAGGGTTCGGTCACAAAAAACTCAACACCTTACAACATTCTCAAAAAAACCGACGTTTCGGTTTAAATCAAACCTTCTTCATGGAATCTANTATATATATATATAAACCATGTATTATTATATACTACACTCTCGAGGTCCTTTATAGACTCTTGGAGTCTTCACACTTCTATGAATGAGTTAAACACTTTATTCTTAAAAAAGTCTGATGCGATTTCCCCCTCCCCAAACCCCATTATAATATAGACCAACAATAAAACTACCTTCCCTTAAACCGCATTTTTACATATTTTTTACATTTAAAATTCACACTACATATTTATTATTATTATTATTTATTATTATTATTATTATTAAATAATTTTATTTTTTAAAAAATAAAACAATTTACTATAATATCATAAATATTTAAATAAATGCACTTCCTTCATTTGCATTAACATCATATTTTATCTATTCATACCAAAAAAAAAACAAGTAAAATATTAAATTAACAAATCAAAATCATTTTTGATCTTTTATGATATTTTTAACTAAGGAACTAATAAATAACATTAAAAGATAGATTAACTCTAATTAATAAAAATAAAGTAAATAACTAACACACTATGAATGTACATGACATTGTCAATTTACTTATTATAAATATTTAAATAAATAAATGCACTTCCTTCATTTGCATTAACATCATATTTATGTATTCATACAAAAAAAAAAAACCAAGTAAAATATAAAATTAAAGCAAAATCATTTCGATCTTTTATGTAATTTTTAATAAAGGAACTAATAAATAACAGTAAAAGATGAATGAAATGAACACCATGAATGAACATGACATTGTATTTGTTACTTATTTATTTTTTAAATATAAATAAATTATAAATTACTCACTATTAAAAAAATTTAAACCAAGTAGGTATATGTAACAATCTTATTACCTTTTATACGCCTAGATATACATCTACTTCTTAAAGAAATAAATCAATTAAAAATTATAATGTTATGCATACTTATGGTAACAAATATAATAATTATAAATAGTAATAATTATTAATAAAAAAAATATAAACTTAGAATGATAAAAAATCATTTTATTTGATTGATATAATTTTGATTATATTAATTAATACAAATAAAGTTAAATGAGAAAAACTTTGTCAATTTTATTTTATTTTTATAATCTTTCTGAATAATTGTGATTTGTGATCATTCTCTCATAATTTCAGATAAACAATAAACATGTGTAATATGGCTGATAAATTCGTACTTTAAACATATATCTATACAGTGGTGTCTTCAGATCGGCGCACGAATATGTGAAAAAGACAGAAAAATGTTTGAATTGAATTTTCATCTTTTTGGGTTTAGCCCTGCTTGAAAAGAAACTAATTAATGCCATAATTTTAAAATATATCCATATTATAATGACCTAAATGTAATCTTATACATATTTATAATTTTGTCTTTGATCGTAGGCTCTGATCATGGCCTAGGTGTAGAAAAACGACTTTAAAAGAAAGTCTTTTAGAGAGGTCCTACTAATTTATTAGGGTTAATAAAACAAAAAAAACGTGTGTCTGCCAATTAGTGTGGCACATATATGAGCTTCCTCCCGTCCTATTATTAGACGTATGATCACAAAAGATTTAGATCTGGTTCGATTCCCAGATATGTCACACATTTTTTAAGCACATAAAATTGGCGAAGAAAGTATTAATAATAGGTAATTAAAAAGAGAAAGAATATTAAAGAGTAAAGAGGAAGTAATAACAAGCAATCACCTTCCTAGAAACCCGACAAACTTGTAAAAAATATTTTTAAAGTTTTTGAAAGTATTCATACTACGGTAAGTTTTAATTTATATCAAATTATAATTATTATTAACAACGGGAGACAGACAGTGAAAAATAGACTCTAGCGCCGGGACTCGAACCACGGGCCTCTATATTTCCAGTATAGTGCTCTGACCAAGGAATATTTTATTGAAATCGGTTCTGCAGTTTATACATTCATACTTCAGCAATACCATAGGACCAATTTGTAATAATTCTCGTTTTTAAAGACGTTAACTCTTAATGCAGTTAAATAAAAACTAGTAATTACCTTCTGGAAATTAGTTTTTAATATTTATATTAATCATTATTATATTAAATTATTAAGTTTTAAATATTTATATTAATTATTATTATATTATATTATTATTACATTATTATTTATATTAANTAATACTTATATTAACTATTATTATATTAAATTATAATTATATTATTGTTATATATTTATATGTGAATTAACTTCATTTACCATTTTAGTATTCCAAAAAATGCAAATGACTACAACTAACTACAACAAAGGTATGCGATCTTAAAAAAATCATACATTTTGAACTTGTGGGAAAACGGTTGAGAATAAAAACCCATGGTTTTAACGACGTTGTTAGTAGCCAATGATGTTTAGAATTACTCTATTTATTTTTAGTATATATGTCGCCAAATATCCTGTATATAGCTGTAGGTTTTTTCCTTTAATCTAATATATAAGATTATAAATATTTCTTCATATTCTTATTTTGGCACAAATTGCACACACAGAGTCATATTGTATCCATACACAATGTATCCAATAAACTAATACGCCTCCTCATACATTTAAAGAAATAGAATTGCCAGGCATAAAATAAAAATAACATACGACACTGTATAAACCGATATTATTACAGCTAAGACTGAAGTTAAACAAAGACAGAGCGAGACAATAGAAGAAACTGTTTTATAATTTACAGAGAATAAGACAAAGAGTAAAAGAGATAAACGAGAGGTTTATTGAAGTAATAAATAAACTTAATATTCGAAAGACAAAAATAGTTGTTATGTTTAAATCATGAACCAGGTGCGTCGGTGCGTTTTCTATAATGATTCTACTTCATCATTATCAATCTATATTTCTTACTCTATATTCAACATAGGAGAAAAAATATAGATGTACAGAACATATAATATATTTTTTAATAATTTATATGGTACTATATTGATTTAGATATTAGAACTTATGAAGATTAAAAATGTTCACTTTTTTTTCACGAATCTTGATTTGTGACAGTTTCCAGTTTTTTTTTTTCTTTTTACTCTACAGATTCGTTGTCAAGAAGCCAAGATTAGAAACTTTCCGATGTTTTGTTGCATTAAAATCCCAATATAATCTGTTGCATCCGATAAATTTTGGATCAAGGTCATAAATAATTATGCTATAAATAGAACAGAAGATATGTCGAAGAGAAGGCATTAGAATGTGATTTTTGTTCATTTTAAATATGATTGAAACAAATTAATTAATATTTGGATATGAAATAATTTTTTTAAGTATTTACAGAACTAGTAGAGTAAAGTTCCTAGTACTAGTAATAAATGTGTAGGACGAACCACTTGTTCCAACCTAGCAATTAAGTATGCCCATTTTACTAGCCAGCGTGATAGAGAGTTCCAGCCACTTCACAAATCGTACCTACGGATATTGTACCGCCGAAGCGAGTATGATGTGAGCATTATAAATCATAGCATCTCGACGAGGAATAAATATATTTGTTCCAACAACACTTCAAACTAGTTTCAAACTGTACGACGCATGCGCATTAGCGAAAAATGATCAATTGTCCGTTGCGTATGCGTCGGACAGTTCCAAGCCAGTTTGAAGTGTGGTTGGAACAAACCTAATGTATGTATGTGTGTTTGCGTTTGGTTTGGTGGAAAAAGAAAGAAATGGTTTAAATTTATATGAGACAAACAATGGGCCAATCATGACTTACAATCAAAATTTTATTAAAATCGGGCGAGTAATTTTTAAGATATGTTGGTTCGTAAAAATTGGGTGACAAACCGACAGAGAGAAACCTGGTTTATTCCTTGCTGTCTGAAACGTATTTCTGTTTTGCAATTTATTAAATTGGAGACACAACAAATTTTCGTACACCAGAACGATCACATAGCTTTCGTTACCTTCGGGCACTTCTTTAGATGGTTACTCCCATAAATAAAATAAAGGGGAGAAACCATCTAAAGAAGGTGTACGGAATGTTCTTCTTTAGACTGTTACTCCTCTTATAAAAACAGAAGTGTGATATTCCTTTGTCCCAAAGTACATTGGACTAAACATCTCTTTGTCTAATTAGTTATTTAGACAGTCATTTATATTTTAAAAAAAACACAGGGGAGTAACCATCTAAAGAAGTACCACCTTCGGTAAGCTTGGAAGCAATACTGACTAAAAAGAAGCCCCAACTCAAATATAATTTTAACGTCGCAAAACTATAAATTTCTTTAAATCCCTAAAGATGACTTCTATACCAACGCTGTACTTTCTAAAATCAATTTGAATTAATATTTCAACTTTGATTTCATAAGAAGAGTCCTAAGCCTCTCAGATAATGAGGTCTCCTAGAAGTTTAGTTGAGCTATTATTACCTAACACTATAATAGGCTCAAGAAACACCTCTTACTATCATGAAAATAAACTTCATTGAAGGTCATGTTGCATGCATTTTTCATTTTATTTTTTTGAATTCTTGTGAAAAGCTCGTGCAAGTAAAGATAATTTAACAAGTTGATACTTATATTTTATTTTATATAATTTTTTTTATCAATGCTATTTATGTTATTAAGGTCGTAATTAACAATTTTACTACTCACAACGGGATATTGAAAACTTTATAGAAGGGCTAAATGAATTTTACCACAGAATTTGGCTGTGATAGGATAATTTTGTATAGGATATTATGAACTAAATGATTATTTTACTAATAATCATAATTTAAGTGGGAATCTTCGGTTGATTTGATTAAATAAGCACTAGAAAGACGTCCTTATTTTTTTAATAAGGAGGAGGATATTAAAGAGGAGGTATAACAAGCAATCACCTTCCTAGAATCCCGACAAGCTTGTAAGGAATATTTTTAAATTTTTGGTAGCATTCATACAAATGAAAGTTTAAATTTTAATATTATTAAAATTATAATTACTATTTACAACGAGAGACAGACAGAGAAAAATAGACTCTAGCGCCGGGACTCGAACCACGGGCCTCTATATTTCCAGTGTGGTGCTCTTACCAAGGAATATTTTATTGAAATCGGTTCTGCAGATTATAGATTCATCAATTGGCAATACTATAGGACCAATTTGTAATAATTCTCGTTTTTAAAGACGTTAACTCATGACGCAGTTAAATAACAATTGAAAACTGTTAATTACATTCTAAAAATTAGGTTTTAATATTTATATTAATCATTATTATATTANATATTATTAAGTTATAATACTTATATTAACTATTATTATATTAAATTATAATTATACTATTAAGTTTTATATTTATATGTGAATTAACTTCATTGACCATTTTTTGTATACCAAAAAAAGCAAATGATTACAACTAACCACAACAAAGGTATGCGATTTTTAAAAAAAATCATAAATTTTGAAATTGTAGAAAAACGGTTGAGAATAGACCTATAGTTTATGGTTTATTGACGTTTTTTTGTAGCCAATGATGTTTTGAATTACTCTATTTATTTTACATATATCGCCAATTACTCTGTATATAGATGTATTTTGTTTTCTTTAATCTTATGTATAAGAATATAAATATTTTTTCTAATTCTTATTTTTGCACAAATTTCACACTCAAAGTCAGATTGTATCCATATACAATTCAATGTATCCGATAAACTCCACTCATCCATTTAAAGAAATAGAATTGCCAGTCATAAAATAAAAAGAACATACCAAACTGTATAAACCGATATTATTACAGCTAAGCAGTGGCGTATCCAGGGGGGGGGGGGCACAGGGGGCACGTCCCCCCCCCCCAGACGGCCCAGACCCAATGCTTAGAGTAAAAAAATAAAAATAAAAATACCGCCAAATTTTTTTTAATACTTTTTTTTTTACATTCACCTCATATTTAATTACACCTCAGAAATGCATAAAACCGCTGTTTTCAGAGGTCATATTTTCAAAATTTCCCGGGAGCGGGGGAGGGCCTCCCCCGTTTGTTACCCCAAAACGAATACCCCCCCCTCCCCCTTCCCTCCCAAATCTTAACTGACTATAGTTTTAGCTAAGCTGGGTTCAAACCAGTGAACTCCAGCACATCAAGCGAAAACTCTATCCCACTTAAAAAACCATCCCACTGCAATGATTCTCTAAGCATAAAACTTACTATTGAAACAGTAAATATCTACATATTTAAATATTTTAATTACTAGCTCTTTTTTAACCATATTTATTCTGCCTGTTGCCACGGGCTTAACGGCTAGTTTAAAATAACTAATGATAAAATTAATACTCTACAGTTAAACCTTTGGAAATCTTATCATAAAATAGTCTTCTGATCGTAAAGTGTTTTTCCTCTTGTTTCCTTCTGTTTTTCTAAATTCTAAACCCTTGCTTTAGAATTTATAACAAAAGGAAATAAATAAATAAAAAAAGAAGGGGGGGCTTTTCCTTCCAGTCCACCAGACACAGTTACTTGGAAGGTAGGATACGTGGCCACATAAAAGTCTTCCCCAAAAACTAGATTTACAACACGTATAATATTCTTTGGTCCGAAACACATAAAAATTCCGTTTTGTACTTTTTATCAATATATAATAAAACTATTTACTAGATCGAGGAGGGGGGGGGGGTGTTTTTTCTTTTTTGAATTGTCGTGAAGATTTCCAAAATCTTTTAGACCACGACCGATTCTTTCCACGTAATAAAATTTTGTTGCTTTTAAGTCCGGCTACCACTATGTTTTTTTTTTCAGTTAGACCAAATGTTATTTTACTCTATAATTTTAAATTTTTTAATAACAACTCAATACATGTAGACATAACATAGTGAATATTTCACATTACATCGAGTGAATAAAATACAAAACAGTCAAATAAAATATCAATCTATATAAAAAGTTACTTTTTTCTCAAATTTAGAAACGTAAATTTAATATATACTGCAAAGATCTCGCATGTAATTCCCACTTGCGTATATAATACGAAGGCTGAAGGCTGAATTAATGGCAGAAGTTTCAGGAAAATTCAAATTCAAATACAAATAATATACGTAGATAATTTTCTGCTTGCGCGCATTGTAAAAGATTGCAGTGTGTTTTTTTTATTGTTATTTTGCTATTATTAGAGAGAAAAAAAACAAAATTTTATTTAGATCAACTAGGTATTTATTGTAAAACCCTCCTGGATCAATAGCATTCTAAAAAAATAATTTTGACTTTAACAGGAATATATTAGTAATTCATTTATATTAATGACAATAATTCGTAGAAGGTAAAATAAAGGCAAAATAAAAATAGTTCTGGGTAATCGGCCCGTGGTATTTTAAATGATAAAATCTAAGTTTTACGTGATTATCCGAATAAAAATAAAATATTCCTAGGTAAATATAAAGATTTTATAATTCAACATAAATAAGATTGTTGAAATAAACACACAATAAATAATTGTTTATGAGGTTTCATTTAATTACTTATGAGTACAATGAAATAGAAATAATACATAAATCACGTGTGAAGACTTTGCTTTTGTTAAAAGAAACATATACGTACGACGTACATATTTTCTTGGACGCAGACATTTGGTGAAACAAGGAGGTAATATTATGTTAACGTTAAAGTTATCTGCCTTTAATGAAGTTGGAAAATTATGTAATTGTTATTTTTACCCGTGTGTTGCGCACCCCTATTTTAGAATAAAAAAAATCGGTCTGATACAACTCAGACAAACTTTCTCATATACATATACAAGTTCATAATTGCTTTGCCAAGTGTTTTCCGTTTATTAGTTTCCTACGTACATTTAATTATTATTAAACATTTCATCAAAATTTACCATAAAAATTACTTCTTCTCGACGGGGAATCGAACTCAACCACTATCCGTTCGCGTTGGAAGCTATCTTCTCACGATCAAAATTTTTCCCTGGAAATGACTTATATCGTTAGGCATTTAAATGGAATACCTATTAAAATTTTTTAATGAAAGTCGTCAAAACCGTTTTCGAGAAAAAAAAAAATTCAGAGTATTGTGAACATGAAATTAGTATAGGGGGAAACCAAAAATTTTGATTTTTTATGAAAATATAATCCCAACAAAAACACCAGTGTAAAAAAATAAGCCAAGTCTCGCGTAAAAAGTAGTGAGATCATAGGTTTAGCCAAGTCTCCCACTATGTCTAATTTATCCAGTGCAAGAACATGATATTTGTCTGCTCCTCTCTCTATTCTATTTCCCAAATGACTCAACACGTTTAAATTTAAATATCTTTTCTGACTTGGCAAATTCACCACAAACTTAATTTAAATAATAGATATTATTTTTTCATTTGAGCGTCACAGCACAAGGATACGAATTTGTATACAACACTGCATTTAATTTTAGCCTCTTTGGGGTGTG
>KZ651104.1:63275-76133 GCA_001010745.2 Gerris buenoi
TTATATCAGTGTTGTCATTTTATTTAGTTTATATTATGTTGCTATGACAACAGAGTTTGTTATGTTTTGATTTCATATTTTGACATATAGTTTAATTGTTGTCTTGTTGTTGTATAATGAACCTTTATATTATAACATATTACAAAGTTATTTCAATGAGTTTTTACTTATATTTCTAATTATAAATTAGAATTAAACATGGCGCAGTCGATATTAAAATGCAGCTTTTGAGCAACAAGAAGGTAATATTTTCATGATTATTAATTCGAGTTAAGTAATTAAAGAAACGGAATAATGGAATTTAATAAGCCAAGTGAGCTAAAAATGAGTGGCAATCTAGCCGAAAATTTTAAAACATTTAAAGAGGAGATTGATATTTACTTTTTAGCAACTGAAACTAATAAAAAGCCAAATTATACTCAAGTTGCTCGGTTGAAGAATTTAATGGGGCGAGATGCTTTGAAGGTTTACAAAAGCTTGACTAAACTTGAAGCAGGTAAGGAAACTGTCCTTGCAGTTCTAAATGTTCTAGAAAGTCATTGCGTTCCAAAGAAAAACGAGATAATGTCAGTTTTTCGTTTCTTAAGTAGAAAACAGAGTCAACACGAACCGTTTGACAAGTTCTACGCTGATCTTCGGTATCTGGCACAGGATTGTGAGTTTGACGACCAAGAAAACAAACTGCTAAAGGCACAAATTGCTCTCGGTATTAAATCTAAATCTGTGCAAGAGGAATTACTAACGACTGAAGTGTCTATAGAACAAGTAGTATCTTTATGTGAGTCAACCGAGTTAGCCGAACAACATATGCAGGCTATAGCAGAGGAACAAAGACAGCATGTTCAAAACGTAGATGAAGTCAGGCGTTTCAGTACAACTAGAGCCAACTATTCTCGAAATAAAGAAACTAAGAAGAAATCAGAGTGTCAGCAGTGGGGAACAGAACACCTAGTAAGTGAAATATGTCCTGCTCAAGGTAAAATTTGTAGAAGATGTGGCCGGAAAAATCATTTTTCTAACGTTTGTTGGACCAGAGACAGTCGAAGATTTAACCCCGAATCCAGATCTTGCCACAATTTAGAACGTGGAGAGTCTGGGTCGGAGAGCAATGATTACAATGTGGACGCAGTCACAGTCAACACTCTACAAACAACAAAATGGCACAAAGTAGTCAACGTTGAAGGTATCCCAGTTAATTTTAAATTAGATAGTGGGGCTGACGTCAATATATTACCTATTAAATATGTAAAGCAGGCAGGTTTAGTTAACTCCATAAGAAAAACTAATATTAAATTAGAGGCTTATGGGGGTTTTAGAATTGATATAATAGGAGTAGTCTCTGCTGGGGTTGAAACCACCAAGCGCATAGATCTAGTCAATTTTATAGTAGTAAGAGATAACTCTGTTCCCATACTAGGATTAGATTCCTGTTTAAAATTAGGAATAATTAAAAGAATCGACTCTTTGCTAAAATTATCTGATAGTGTGAATGAAGTGAGTATGAGTGACAATGCGAGGCAGGCATGGCATAATAAATACAAAGATGTTTTCACAGGGTTAGGATGTTTCCCTGATAGTTGTAGTATCAAGTTACAAACCGATGCTGTACCTTATGCCAGTTCAGCTCGCCGAGTTCCCTTGAAAATTAAAGATAAATTTAAAGTATCCTTAGACTCTTTGGTTAAAAGAGAAATAATCGTGCCGGTGAACGAGCCCTCAGACTGGGTATCGAATGTCGTCATTGTCGAAAAACCAAATGGTTCCTTGAGAATTTGCATTGATCCTACGCACTTAAACAAATATATAGTTAGAGAAAGACATACGATACCGACTATAGATGAACTAGTTCCGGGGTTAGCGTATAAAAAATTTTTCTCCGTACTCGATATTAAAGATGGATTTTACCATGTTATCCTAGATGAAATGTCCAGTAAATTATGCACATTCAGCACTGTATTTGGGACTTATAGATTTCTACGTTCACCATTCGGTCTTTCAAATTTACCTGAACTCTTCCACAAACTAGTATCTAAATATTTTGGAGACATTCCTGGTGTAACAGTATATTTTGATGATATATGCATAGCTACAAATTCTAAAGAAGATAATGACCGCATATTAAAACAAGTTTTCGAAAGAGCCAGACAACTTAACATAAAATTTAATTTTGATAAATTCCAATACTGTTTAAACAAAGTAAAGTACGTCGGAGTGGTATTCTGTGATAAAGGAGTGCTACCGGATCCAGATAAAATTAAAGTGATCCAATCATTAAAAAACCCTGAAAACAAAAAAGAGCTCCAACGTTTACTAGGAATGGTTAATTACTTGAGATATTTTATACCCAATCTATCGCATTTGAGTGGTCCTCTACGTGAGTTGTTAAAGAAAGATGTTGCATGGACATGGACAGAAAGACATTCTACTGCTTTAAAAGACATTAAGCATACATTAAGTAGTGATCAAGTACTAGCTCCTTTTGATCCATCCAAGCCAGTGACAGTACAGTGTGATGCCTCGAAGAACGCTATTGGTTGTTGTCTGCTTCAGGATGATAAACCGGTATACTTTGCGTCTCGATCCATGAATAGTGCTGAAATTGAATACGCTCAAATTGAAAAAGAGCTACTTGCCGTTTGTTTTTCTTGTAAAAAATTTCACAATTACCTCTACGGACATCAAAATGTTACGATTTTCAGTGATCACTTACCACTAATTTTAATTATGAACAAACCATTATGTAAAATAACAAATAACCGTATAAGGAGATTGAGGCTAAAATTACTGATTTATCAATTCAATTTAAAATTTTTACCTGGAAGTAAAATGTACGTTGCTGATTTTTTATCCCGTTGTGGTAATAAAACCGAAGAAGAAAAAGATATTTCTATGAATGATGTTGTACATTGTGTCGGAGCTAACCAAGTTAATTTATCCGAGGAACGGTTAAAGGAATTCCAGGAAGCGACTAGTGCTGATCCTGAATTAAGTAAAGTCGTCAAGTATTGCCTAGAAGGTTGGCCTAACCAGTGTAAAGAGATGGGTGAAACTTATCATTTCTACAAATTAAGAAAAGATATCGAATATTCCAATAACTTACTTTACTATAATAATCGGCTTATAGTACCAAAAACAAAGAGGCAATTTATTAGGAACCTCTTACATGAAACGCATAGCGGTTTACAAAAAGTTTCCGGTATTATTAATAATTTTTTCTATTGGCCGGCAATCATGTCGGATATTCAAAATCTTATAATGTCATGTTCGTTATGTGCTAAATACCAAAAGTCTAATTCTAGAGAACCTATGATCAGCCACGAGATCCCTAACATTCCCTTCTACAAAGTAGGAGCAGATATTGCTGAATGGGCTGGAAAGAGTTATCTGGTCCTTGTAGATTATTTTTCAAGATGGATCGAAGTTATAAAGTTGTCCAGTAAAAATAGTGGGTCCATAATTTCTAAATGTAAAGCGATATTTGGTAGGCTCGGCATTCCTCACGAGATGGTGACCGATAATTGCCGTTTAATAGCTTCGAGTTCCGAGAATTCGGGAAGCAATATGGGTTTAAAATTTCTACGTCTAGTCCTCATTATCCGCAGAGTAATGGGCTAGCAGAAAAATCAGTAGGCATAGTTAAAAAAATGCTTAACAAAGCCAAAGAGTCAGGTTGTAATTTTGAGTTACATCTCCTAAATTACCGTAATTCGTCAGTGGCTGGATTGCAGTATTCTTCAGCTCAACTTTTAATGAGTAGAGTACTAAGATCAAAGTTACCTGTTGATCCTTCCCGATTACATCCCTCCTTGGTACCAACCAGTGTTCATAGGTCAATGTTGGATAATCAGAATTATCAGAAGGATTATTACGATCAGAAATGTGTGAAAGAACGTTGTTTTTATCCTAAGGAAAGGGTAAGGGTACAGGATCCTCATTCTAAACATTAGAACTTAGGGACTATATTAGAAAAACTATCTGTACCCCGTTCTTACCTTGTAAAATTAGATAACGGTAAGACTCTGCGGCGCAATTCTATACACCTCAGAAAAAATAAAAGGGTCCTAGGTGAGTCCATAGACGGTTTAGTTGACGATACTAGATCTGACGTTCAGCCTCAAGCAAATCCTACTGGGGTGACTCGGTCTGGGAAAAGGTTCCGACCTTTACCACCCTCAGTGTGAACTTAAGGGGGAAGATGTTTATATCAGTGTTGTCATTTTATTTAGTTTATATTATGTTGCTATGACAACTGAGTTTGTTATGTTTTGATGTCACAGTTTGACATATAGTTTAATTGTTGTCTTGTTGTTATGTAATGAATCTTTATAGTATAATATGTTACAAAGTCATTTCAATGAGTTCTTACTTATATTTCTAATCATAAATTAGAATTAAACACGGGAGGCGTATTATTCTCCTCATATTCGTCATAATCACTCAGATCACTTATTGATTTTCACAAAAAAACTCGATATAAACAGTTAATTTTATAAAACAAACAGCAAATTAGTTTTGTTAAATGTAAACAAACTCGCTAATCGTGTGTTAAAAGGTGAAGAATTCTTCTTTTTTTACCGCCCTAGGGCGGTAAAGAAGAGTTATTCTTCAGATTTATGAGACGCGCATGCGCAATGAATACAAGTACGTAAAGTACCACTTTCTTCTTCATCTAAACAGAGATACAATGTTTATATTTCGTATCAATCGTAGATAAACTATTTTATTTTATATTTTAAATTGCTTTGACCACAATCTAGATTACTCTCAGATTTCTGAATGAACTCGTTAAATTATAACTATTATTTTATTTTATTTTTTTGTACACGTACTTATAAGGATTTAAATGAACTTGAGTTAATATTTAATAACTTGGTTTGTTTACTCAAGAGTTAAAAGACACTTAATAAAGATATAAATAAGGTGAAATTATACTTTGGATATTAGAAGCATTTTGAGAAAATTGAAGAGACTTTAGCAACATAAATTTATAAGCGTGTGTTGGTTCATTTTTTACCCAAGTTGAAATACTCCACCAAGAGACTCGGCACAAAAAATATAACTCGATATACTTGCTCGAGTTTATTCATCTACGTATATGAATTTATAACTCAATAACATTCCATTCTTAATTAAAATTCAATTGGCACCTCTGATCTGCGGTTTTATGCAGTGCATCAAAAATACTATAAGTGAGAAATCATAATCCAATTGGTGGAGGAGAATACGTCTGTTTCAATGTTACGGTGCTGCAAATCCGTGAAATCGTGCTTTACGCGATTCAACCGTATACATCATGGTATGAGCAGGCGTACCTTAAAGTAACGTATTAGAAAAATACTATAAGTGAGAAAAGGCAGGGATAAATAGAACGGTGTACCAAAGTTCTGTACCGACACTCATAGAACAATGGTATTCTTTTTTCGTACTCACCTGTACGATAATGATCAAATTGGGGGACTATTTATCTTGTTTCTACCCGTCGACCTGACATTCTACCCATTGCTAATTACATTTCTCCATCTCTCTTCCTTACCCTCTCTAGTTTAGTTGCCCAATCCTGTTAGTAAATTTACATAAAATTAACTGTACGTCTTTAAAGCAGTTGAGAAGCAGATGAAGTACACAAGTTTAAATCTGCGCCAACCTGAAGCAGTGAGTTGATCCAACGTTTGTCTTTAAATACTTCTCCCCTAATTTGAGAAATACGGGGTAAAATGAAACAATATAATTGGAATTCGATTTAATTAAGAGGCTAAATATATTCCTTTTCATAACGCCTCTGTTTAAAAAGATATACATTTAGCTAAAGCGAAAAAAGTGCCGATGGACCAGGTATTTAAAGGTCTCGAATTAAAGCCATTGGACTGAAACAGAGTGGACCTTGTTTGAAACCAACTCTCCCAGACCTACCAATTAAATAAATATAAAAAAATCATAAAACCACACCAATCGCCATTCAGACTTTGTATTGAATCCGACCAAGAGGTAAATTAATAAGGTAGAAAACATGTTGGCCGACCAGTCTGTTGGGACTACGTCACACACGACTATACCCGCTGAACCACTCTTTTATTACGACCATTCTATTGTGGCGTAGGTCGACTTGTTGATCGGGCGTCAGAGGTCACTCTGTACATAACTCGAAAACAAGATTCGATACAACCTTTTGACACATAATGTCGCTTCGTATATATGTTATTAATTTGAAATCTTTTTATTACGTACAAGATTTTATCTACAGAAGGGAGAAAAAAAATGAATAAGATTATAATTATCAAGTATTTTATTAATAAAAAAAATATATAGTTAGATACAATGTTTAAAATTCACTAAATAACTTTATAGTAATCATTTAAATTTCAATACTAAAATTAGATGGGAGAATCAGCTGGTAGCTACCGGAGAATCAGCTGAGTCGTGTATTGAGCAGTATTGACAACAACTGATGTACATGCATATGGATTAGTTAATCTACATTTAGAAATTATTATTTCACTTTTGTTTGTTACTTGTTAACTTGTTTGTTTGTAGTACCGATGAATTACCATAACCTTAGTGGAGGTTGCATGACATGTGTGAAGCGTCATTAAAGATTTAGAGATTAAACAAAAGTTAATAAATGGAATTGTGTATTTAGCACCAACCTTACTTGTGCTTTGGAGAGGTAGCGTAGCCGTGCGGGTTAAACCACGTCTGCTCGGCCATCACTGAATCATGAGTGGAACGAGATGGGGTTTGATTCCTCGCCGTGACACTCTGATTTATATGGCTCACTATTGATCACACCATACTCGCTTCGGCGGTACAATGTACAAATATATGACGTGTGAAGTAGCTGGCACTCTCCACCACGGGGTGTAAAAGGGCCTAAGTGATGGCCTAATTGCAAGGTTCGAACAAGTGGTTCGTCCTACCCGTTCTAGTAGGAAGTACTAGACTACTACTGCTACTACTTGCGCTTTATCTAGGGCAACACAGGAGGGAATCATGTTTCCCTTATTTTTCATTACTCCCTGTTCGACCTGACAGGGTGCAACGAGTAACTTTACTCCCTGTGAGCTAGAGAGAAATAGTTATTTATGCACCTAGGGAGTAAAGTAAGCCATTATTCCCTGAGCGAAAAAGTTGGTTCTTGAGGCGAAGCCAAAGGAACCACGGTCCCTAAATCCCGAGGCGAAGCCGAGGGAATTAGAGTTTTTGATTCCGTGTTATTCCCGGTGAAGCCGAGGGAATAACACTAATTAGCTCCCGAGGCGAAGCCGAGGGAGATAATTATCGCGAAGGGAATAATGGCACTTTACTCACGAGGTACATAGAATATTTTATCTTCAGTAGGTAGTAAATTCATATTTTCGTCCATTGCACAGTTTTTATTTATTATTTTAATAAATAACAATAATTATTTGTACTTTTAATAGCGCAGATATAAGAGATTCAATATTAAAAATAAATAAGAATTGGAATTAAACTCAAATAGAAGGTTATTTAGATGCAGGTTATAAACAAACATAAACATGATCGTAAAAGCAGTGACGCCAACCTGATTTTAACAACTTCATTACATTAGCCATTGATTTTCTACTATTTATAAAATAATTAAGTTGCAATCTTTACTTTTTCGCCCTACTTTTTACTTTTTCTCCCTACTTTTTGATTCAGGGAAGAAAAGACCTGCTTTAGTCCCTCCAAACTAATCCAAAATCATAACTTTTTCTTTCTACTGGAGATAAAGTTTAATTTTTATCCCTTTTGTAGATAAATTATGAAGCAATAGATTATGAAGAAAGCCTTCAGCAGAAATATTCCTTATCCCCACAAAGATAATAATACAAACAAGTAAATTTATTTCATTGGCGGACATTAAAAATTCAGTTGAAATTAAAATTTTTAATATAGCGCACGGGCCATAATTATGTGAATTCAATTTTTTATTTTTTTTATTTTCGCAACAGTTAAAATTGTTATTTGGGAATCATCTCGGTCTGCTCCTTGATAACTGTCTCTTTAAAAAACTTTCTTGTAATCTTTTAAAAAAGTACTTCTACGGGGCTCTGTGGACTAAATCTGGCTTAACATCAGCTTGACCTGCACACCTGTTGACTGAATGCCCAGTGTGATAAAGAAGACGTAACTCTGTCTCCTATCAGTAGCAGATGCCCTGCCTTACTTCGACTTAAGTGGATAACCTTAGGCCTGACCTAAAGGCCAACTATAGAAATAAGGGAGCTCTAAGCAAAGTAGGTACTCACTTTCTGTGGGTCTGCCAGCCTGCACAGAGGATAGAGAGTTTTTTTTTTTTTTTTTTTTTTTTTTTTTAAGAAACCGCATGTCTGCTTTATTCTTTCGAGTCCTCGAGAAAGAATAAAAGAGGAAATAATAAACCTATCTTATTACATTTAAAAAAAATAAAATAAAATAAAATAACATCAACAACCAAGCTGTCTAGCAAAAACACTTTCAACTCATTCTGATTAAGCAAGCATCTAAAATTTCAACTTGATACAAGCAGAAGCTTTTGCGTAGTGAAGTCATACATTTTAT
This sequence comes from Gerris buenoi, assembly GCA_001010745.2. NCBI lineage: Eukaryota > Metazoa > Arthropoda > Insecta > Hemiptera > Gerridae > Gerris > Gerris buenoi. Next base: position 71,817 of record KZ651104.1, read on the forward strand.
AAAAATTGAAAAGGAGTGTATGGTTAAAGTAATAGTAAGAATCCAGGGTGGTTCCCTTACTACTAGCCGCTGTACCTATATTAATCCCTTTATCTATCAACTCATCATGCTTCATGATTATCTATTTTTTCAATATTCAATACATATTTATTACACAATTTGTGAGAGACACCAAGGAATGTGCCACGCAAGCGTGACACATATGACTGTTCCAACATCAGACATTACGCCATTAAGATGTTGGCCCGGCATTACGTCATGTCCTGTATAGTTTCGTCGCGTCCGACTCATCTGGGGCCCGACGATGCCCACCCAACTCTGGACCTGTACCAGATCAAGAAGATCAGATATAGGACTTATCAGAGACGAGCGTGCTCTCATACCGCCGTACTTGCTTGGCTGGCAAAACACAACAGCAATTTAATACCGTGTTTGCACACTGCAATAGGCTACACAATTTGTGAGAGACACCAAGGGATGTGCAACATAGGAACTGTTCCAACATCAGACATTACGCCATTAAGATGCTGGCTGGGCATTCCTATGTGTCACGCTTGCGTGGCACATAGGCAGTGTGCAAACACGGTATTAAATTGCTGTTACATATTTATTACTAGGCATCGCGTGGCTTTATCATTGAAGCGAGGGTATTGCCATAAAATACTGAATATTGAAATTTGTTAATCATGATGAATGACATATTTATAGTTGAAGATATGTGGAAGAGGGCAGTGTGGGCTAGAGAGGGGGTACTCGGTACAAAGCTTTACTTCCTAAACAAACCTATACACTGCACGACTATAAAAATCTTAACCACCCCAGTAGCTTTTAAAATATTATTATAAATGTATCTCTTCATTACTCAAATACTACTGCTTGTATCAAGTTGAAATATTACATACTTGTTTCAATTTTTCTTTAGACGATGTACATGAAGTTTTATTAAAATCGTTACTTTAGAACGTAAGATATCGGTAAAAAGGTTGTTTTCTCTATTTTTAACGTTAAGGTCCGCTTTAATAGTTTTAGAGATCTTTATTATTTCATATCGGTGTCGCTGTTGGTTTTACTAAGAAATGTTATTTGAAAAAAATGTTCGTCTCATCGAATAGGTGATGACAGAATTTTTTCCCCGTTCTGAAATTCCAATTTTAAATTTGAAGCTCACGTTTACGCGAGCATTGCGCGCGAGCTCTTGGACGGATCAAGCTGTCCAACGAACTCGTCCTGAGCATTGGTAAAATGAACATGTGTACCAAATTTCATCCATATCGGTCAACTTTTACTCAAGTTATCGTCGTACGTTTCAGACACACAGACAGACACACAGACAGACACACAGACAGACACACAGACAGACACGGAGCACATTTCGTTGAATGTAAGAAGCTCGCTACGCTTGCTTCAACTATACGCTCGCTTTAATGATAGAGCCACGCGATGCCTACTTATATAATTTATAACTTATTATTAATTATTTGCTAAATAAAAATTAGGTATCAATATCTTCTCAAGATAGTTGTAGTATATTTTTCCTACAATACTAGAAAATAAGTATTGATTTTAAGAATGCCATTTAAACATCAAGAAAATTCCAGGCAGTGAGAAAAAATTGGAACACAACTCCCTCTGGCTTGCAGGACCCACTTAAAGACAAAATATTATCTATTAACCGAATTATCTTGCAAAAGTAATACAAACTAGCAAGCATAAAACTATATTTTAATGTCCAGAGAGTCTAATTAATAAGGGCGTGACAAAACAAGTACAGGTTGTTAAATTTTATGTAAGGAACTAAGCTCATAGCCTAACATGTCCTTCTGACTAATTGTTGTTAGATTTGCATTAACTTAGTTTTAAACAGCTTCGTTTTATCTCTCCTGCCTTTTAAACAGCTTGCTCTAGTTTGTATTTGTTCAATATTTTTATTAAATATTATGATATGTGACGAATTAAGTCTTATAAGGCTTATTATAAGGGTACGCAGTTGTTGAATGTATTCGAATGTACGCTAGTACACTAGTTTGTTTTAGTTTTATGTACAAGTTGGAGAGCAATTCAACTACACTTACTCTCGACTTTCGACGATGTCTTTTTTAAAGTATTGCTAAGTTGACAAACTGCTTTGGATTTTACAGCAGTGTGTTTTCAAACAATCTTGTTACAAGCCTAGGACATGCCCTGGTTTTAAGGAAAGTTTTAAGTAAAATTTCTTTACGCAGAGTTTGCCTTCTATTTTGATAAGTAAAATAATTATTTTCTTCACAAATGTCCAAATTATGAACAAGAGAACAGTAATGTTTTTCAAGATAATAATAGATTAAACTAATAGTGAATAAATAATATGTCATATTTTTTATCGCCCTCCACTTGTAAACATTGCTGTCCTGAGCGGGAGGTAATGTTCCATATTACAGCCCTGGGGCTGGTAATAATGTATGGTTTATCCATTACAGTGCCGCTAATTTAGTTCGAGAAGCGGCCGCTTCCTGGCCGGGCCGCGGCGTGCAGAAAGCGCTAGTAGTACTCAGCCTCAGCTGTTCAATTTGTAAACAATCAATATTTTTATAACTGTGGTTTGTTTTGGTAATGATTTAACCTTAATATGCGTTTATTGTTTTTGAAGATTACGGCAAAATAGTTTTTTGAAGTTAGTTTACATGTGGTGGGCGATAAAATAGTGTACGCACCACGAGCAGTAAGCGCTATGACAGGCCTCGGACGTTAACGCACTCGTGCTTTCAAACTTCGCCCTCGGCCTGTAATAACGCCCTTACTGCTCTAGCGTAAATAGCTATTATCTACAATTGATACGTAATATAAACATTGTATCTCTGTTTAGATTCGTAGAAAGTGATTCTTTACGCACCTGTATTAATTGCGCATGCGTGTCTCATAGTTTTGAAGAATTCCTCTTCTTTACCACTCTAGCGCAGTAAAGAAGAATTCTTCAACTTTACGCACGATTAGCGAGTTTGTTTACATTTAACAAAACTAATTTGATGTTTGTTTAATAAAAGTAACTGTTTATATCGATTTTTTTTGTGAAAATAAATGAGTGATTTAAGTGATTATGACGAATATAAGGAGAATAATTCGCCTTCCGAAATAATTAATTCGGCACAAAATACAACTAATGAATTAATGTCATCTTTATCTAAAGAAAAATACGAACTTACATACAGGAAGTTTATTATTTTTTTCTGCATTTATTATTAAAATCTAACAATCGTAGATAAAGTACGGACCGCAACTCGTGCAAAAACGGCATTTTGCATTGCTCGTGTGGTTTTACTACCTTTGCTGTCGCTCAGGTGCAAACTCCACACTCGCATGCAAAATGCTGCTTTCCGCACTCGACGCGTGATGTACTACTTTTTTGTGGTTGTCAGAATGATTGACAGGTGAGAAAAATCGACTTAGCAAATAGAGAAGTATTAAAAAATAATCACTTTCTTCACACATGACAAAATTATGTATCAAAATAATTTGCAAGAGAAGAATTTATCAGAGAAACAGGGGATTAATAAAAATCAATAATATTTTACGAATATACCCTGAAGACCAAATGATAGAAATCTATATTGACAATGCAACAAATTGCTGTCCGAATTTAGCTCCTTTAAATATCTCGCCAAGTCCTCAGGAAAGTCATGAGCACGATAAACGCACTCAATAATAAATAGTTATGACACCGATGGTTTATCATCGACGCAAATTTTTACTCTTAACGAGATGACAAGCCAGTAGAAAAGAACTTTAGAATTTTTTTTTCTCGTTTAGTAGTTTTATAATAATTCATTGTTTGAAAATGCTTTTAATAAGTCAGAATATCTCGGAAGTTGAGTTTTCTTTCATTCAATCCATTTTTGTTTTCTCGTCTACATTCCAGAGATAATCTATAATATTTCTATTTTTGTGGGACCTTAGGATCTAAAAGGGCCCCCTCTAGCTATATTAGCGTATTATAATTTCCCGTTTTCCACTAGACTTTTTAATCAGAGTCTTTTAAGAATTTAATTATCCATTTCCTCCTATTTCGTGTTATTCATTAATAAATTTTTCCATGGCAAAATGTGCATAAAACACTTAAGCCATTTTTCATTAATGATGACTGACTGAGAAAGACTTTACTGACAAAAAAGAGATATATAGTTAAATTAATAATTTTTTTACGAAAATTCATTACAACTTGGTATCTTTTAGAGCGGAAAAAGGAGAACTTTTTCTAAATGCAATAAATCTAAAGAAATAGTAAGACAAATCCTTTCTCTCCTTTGTTCTTCTCAAACTTTTAGTATGACATATATATATATA
>KZ651104.1:77103-104622 GCA_001010745.2 Gerris buenoi
AAGGCCGTTAACCATTCTCGGAGGTGTCATCAAGTCATCAGTGTGGACCAGTGGAGCTTACTACTAGGCCGTTAACCATTCTCGGAGGTGTCATCAAGTCATCACTGTAGACCAGTGGTGCTTAAACTACAAGGCCGTTAACCATTCTCGGAGGTGTCATCAAGTCATCAGTGTGGACCAGTGGAGCTTAAACTACAAGGCCGTTAACCATTCTCGGAGGTAAAATCCAGGCATTATTATCTCGGTACCACCCAAAAACATTACTGAATCCTCACTCATAGTTATATCTTAAATTCGTTGGCAGTATATAAAGTGAAGAGTTACTTTTTAGTCATTTATTTAATGACTCGGTTTATATATTTAAAAACAAACTAATATGGAGGTTTGATAATGTCTCAAAGTGATAAAGGAAATGTTACCGAATAAATAAATATAAATAACAAAGCAAATCTGTTAGTTAATTTTTGGAACAATATTCCTTATGGCACGTTCTGGAGCCCGGGAGTGAATCCGAAAAAACGACCAAAATCACCGTCACGCAAAATCCGTCACGAAATCTACAGATGACGATAACTTGAGTAAAAGCTCACCGAGTTAGATGAAATTTGGTACACTTGTTCATTTTACCAATGCCCAGGCTGAGTTCGTCGGAAAACGTTATCCGCCCAAGCGTTCACGCGCAACGCTCGCGTAAACGTAAGCTTCAAAAGACGGGAAAAAGTGTTATTAAGGAAGCCTGTTACTTGACTTGTTTTGATTATTTTTGTTATATATGTCAAAAATGTCACTTTGTTTTGTAAATAAATAAAATATAATCATGTAAAATTTCACCCTGATACAAGCAGAAGCTGTAGAGTAGGGAAGAGATATATTTTATAATATTTTAAATTAATTGGCCGGGTAGGTAGAAAACAGTCCTATTTCAATCCAAACTCCTTTAACAAACATACTCTTTCACTATAAACTCATCATGATCAACTTTTTTCTTATATTTAATATATATTTATAGTAAGACGCTTGCTTCAAATATACAAATAATGCTTTTCTTTTAATGTTGCCTTAAGTCTGCCAGGTACAAACAGTTCGTTACTTTTAATTTTGTCTCTCTTCTAATTCCGCCATGTATAAGTAGTTAGCAATGTATACGTACAGTGAAAACTGTAAGGAACTTCGTTCCTCCCGGGTGTCCCGTGATACCACACGTATTTTTTATTTTTTTTTATTTAATAATACCCCCTGAAGACAGCAAATAAAATAGTATAGTTATATTAAAGCGGACAAGACGCTAAAAATGTTAAACTATCACTTTTTCACATCACTGTATTTCTTTAAAAATTCATGTTTATTTCTTATTAAAATAATCTTTTATTGATTTTAAATAAAATGATTAACAATTTAAATTTCTAAACGTGGTTTACCATTCATTTATTTTTTCTTAACTTAATTCTATTACATATAATCCTTAGTCCGAAGACGCTTGGAATATGAAATGCCAATTTTACCACTTATTGATTAAAACCTATTAGTCAGGGTGCCCATAGGCAAAAAAGTAACTTATACATACTCTTTCCAAACCTTTTTGTATGGCTTGTTTAGGCCAAGTCTGGCACCGTTTTCCTCTATGACTTTTTTTAGTTTTAAGGCGTTTTTTTATTATTTGAACCCTAAAATTTTGACGCGTCAGACTGGAAAATCGGAAAAAGTTCTGCGTCAGACAATTTTAAGATGTTGATTTATAAGGTTCAAATAATGTATCTTGAGAAAATCAGCTGGTTATTAATCAATGATATTAATTAATTTTAATTAATAATAATTAATATTAATTAATTTAAACTAATATTAATTAATGATTAATAACCTGCTGTATTTCTCAAGATACATTATTTGATCCCTATAAATCAACATTTTAAAATTGTCTGACGCAGAACTTTTTCCGATTTTTCAGGCTGACGCGTCAAAATTTTAGGGTTCAAATAATAAAAAAAAACGCCCCAAAACTAAAAAAAAGTCACAGAGGAAAACAGTGTCAGACTTGGCCTAAACAAGCCATACAAAAAGGTTTGGAAAGAGTATGTATAAGTGACTTTTTGCCTATGGGCACCCTGACTATATATAGAACCGTCTTGAAACATGTCCAAATTTTTGCTTCTAACACTTAAAACATCTTTAAGGTTGCTAAATCGTTGAAACGTCCAACATCGATGTCCTAAATACTTGTAAAACTGGTTCAAGGTATGGAAACCTGAGTTCACATCCTACGAGATATCGTGTAAAGCCCACGCACCAGATTGGTTAGTATTTATAGAAATCCGAGTTGGAACTATATTTAAAACAATGTTCAACTTTTAAACGTTTATCTGATATTCACTGCAAATATTGTACAATTCAACTAAGCAAATATTCACGGAGATGTTTTTATGCGATTGTTTGCACAATGTAATATCACTACGGACTTTTCTTTTTTATTATTATTTATTCGTATCCAGTTGTCGATTCGTTTTATACGTTTTGTTTTTTTGTTGTCAGATGTAAAAATATCTCCCTTAACTTTTTCTGAGAAAACGGATAATAATGCTCGCAGACACATATTTGTTTGTAAAGCCAAGAAAAGAAAAATTAATATCGAAACCATTAAACTTTATAACAAACGACGAAACAAAAAAATAGACCGAAACAGAAACGGAGAAAGTTTGTTTCAATCCTATGGAAATTTTCTCGATCCAGTAAAAAGTTGTTGAAAAACAGAGGAGTGGGATTTTTCGTCGAAATGATATTAAAGCCAGACAACAATGGACTAATTCAATCGAAGGAACATATAAATTTGGCGCGGGGTCGGAACCAAGTTGCCCCTATCCGTTAAGACCAAGTTTGTCGGATGGGAATTTATTAGAACTAAGCTGCCTCTTGCCTCCCACATTGCGATTCAACACTCCCCGCTAATTAATTATGAGTGTAAAAGCAAGCCTCGATTATTAGTTCCTGTTTAGTTCATATCAGTTGAGGATAGAGCATCATCGATCCTTATTAGTTTCCTCCGAGCTTCCAGCTAACAAAACCCGCTACTATTCCAGTATAACAGAAGACTGTTTAATGTTTTAAACTGAAAAAGCTGTAATGTAAGCACTTTTCGTCAACAATATACATATTTACAAAGAAACGGATGCACTGAATGATTGACAATCAAACACTTGCTTTTTTTTATAGCAGTCGCACTTATTTAAGAGTCAGATTTAGACTCAGATCAGCTGATCTCCCTAATGAAACCCTTTTTAGTGTCCGTAGGCAAGAGCCAAGGACCCTTATATTTTCGCGCGTGTGTCTGTCTGTCTGTCCGTCCATCGCATGCTCTCACGGCTACACCTTTCGTCAGATGACTTTGAAATTTGGCATGTATATGTCTTGTACCTTACCCACATATGTTAAAAATATAGCGACTTAAAAAATTTAGGGTAAAAAAACTTAAGGGTTAATTTTTTTTTTCGACATCGTGAGGAGTATGATATTAAAGGGTACGTCGAGCTGATTACAAAAATATATAATTATTTGGTTATATCTTTGATAGGGCGAGCGTAGGCACGTTTGAAGTGNCAAAAAATCTGAAAAAATTCCTGAACATTCTTCGACCAAAAGTAAAGATACTACTTTTTGGAAATTTCGAGAAAAAAAATTATATTACTTTTTATAGGCAAAATACGGTTTTTTTAGTTATGGTTATGGTCTTTTCGATGTATTTATATGGCTGTTTTTCGGTTCAATGGAAAAAAAAAATACTTTATCAGAAGTTTGTTTATGTGTTTTTGAGAATATCAGACCCATAGGATAGTTCAAAGTAAGCTTTTTAGTATTTTAAAAAACACCATCAATAGGGTACTACTTAAACAATACAGTGTTGCCTACGGACCCTCGCTGTGTGCTGACTATAGCACACGCTTGACCTGTTTATTATTTTGATAAGATTTCTGAGCTTCAAGAAACTTCTGGACCGCAAGTGAGGTAAATTAATCCAATAACATAGGTCCTTAAATATCGGGTACATTTGTGATAAGAGATGTCTGAAACATATAAATCCGTTCACTTGCTTGTCGCTTGTTGTACTATATTTTTTGATTCGCTTACTTTTTCGGTGGAATGATTACAATTTTTTAATTTCACGGGTTTAAACTAGGTAAAGTTAGGCTTTTACCAACTAAAGCAGTCGTAGTTTTACACCTCAAAATCGGTTATTTTGATAAAAAAGAAACTTTTTAAGTTACAAGATCAGCGTATCATCAATTCTCAATAGCAAATATTCAAGATTGCTTCAGATTTAAAAAGTGGACGAATAGATTGATAATCTTATTGGTCTAAGACTTAAAATTAATTTTCATATATGAGAACATCAAGGGCACACTGCGTCACTTCAAAATATTCTATAATGTATAATTATCGAAGAATTAATTGTTTTTCGGTCTTGAAAACCAAATTAAATATGGGAAGAAACTCGACGCGCTGACACCCCTCATAGGTAGCTGCAACGATAATTGATCAAATCAAATATTGATCTTCAATTACTGGTTTCCACAAATGATTTTTGATCGTTGGTTTGTGACTCCCTCAGGTATAGAAATGTGACAAATCAATAGCTGGCCATACACGGACGCTCTTTCATTTCAAAAATCGTGGCATGTGCAAACGAGGGAAGAAAGAGGAAAGGAAAGAACGGCGAAGGAAAGTGTGGAGATGAATTCACCCCGCAAGTTTTTCCCGTGGTAAATCGTGTCGTGTGGAAACGGGAGAGGATATGTGAAAGGATACGGGAGAGGATGCGGGAAAGGAAAGAATGGCAAGGGAAAATGGGGTTGGATTTTCCAACGAAGGGAATTCTGTAGTGATTGCGTGGCGTGTTATCATTTAAAAAAGGAAAAAACGTTAGTGTATGGGAGAAAAATCTTTATTTATCGTGTCATTCGCCCTCGTGACGTGGGGTGAATCCCTTCCCGTTTTCCTTTCGTGTGATAACGCCCACTAACGCAGATGATAATCAGAAGGATATTTTTCACGAATCGTTTGTCAAATAATTTCCCGTATTTTCATGGCGTGTGATACAGTCCACTAAAGGGGCCCACACACTTACAGTTTAACTGCAGGCCGTTATCTTATACAATTATCGTAAGGCCAAAATCTCAGACCACCACACATTAACAGTCCACCGCCTGCAGGCAATCGTAAAGAACTACAGATCTGTGCCTGTATGCGCCACACACTGTGCGATGAGCGCCTGCAGGCCGAGATCTGACGAATTTTAACTGCAGCCCGACGGAGGGAAATAAACAAATTAAAGACGATTCACTCTACACGACTGCAGGCCGACTGATAGTGTAGGGCGACTTTGTCCTTGAGGCACAGGCCTGAGAGTCCACGGACTGTCGTCTCTCGTTCCATCCGATCCTCGCCTCTACACTCCACACACCTACAGTTCACCTCCGACTGCAGTCATCTTAAGGAAAACTGACGAGTGTGTGGCCAAGCTCCGTAGATTGTCAGATCATTATCTTCAGTTAAACTGTAAGTGTGTGGGCCCCTTAACACACGAGCTTTTAGAACTGATACGGAAAGACGCCGCGATTTTCGAAATGAAAGACCATCCGTGTATGGCTATCTAATGTCAGGTATTTCGGTCTCTGATTCACCATTTCGGCTATATTGGGACCAAGTTACTCATGGAATTTTAAAGCGTCTAGATCCTGGGAGTGAATCCGAAAAAAAACACCGCCACCAAATCTACCGATGACGATAACTTGAGTAAAAGTTTTATAATTCCCACGCTCCGCCCCGTACTAATACTTTATGCCAACTATCAATACTAATTTATGCCTATTATCATATAGGCCTAGCAATTAAATAAAATGCCTAAATAGTTTTGTTTCTAAAGCCTTCTTAGAATAGAATCAAGATTATATTAAACATAATTTAATCTATTACTAAAAATAAAATATTCTCTAAATCGTAGTTAAGAGTCTATTTAGATAAATGCTAACAATTACTCCTTATTATTATTTCATTGTGCGTACAAAAATAAACTCTTAATATACGTCTCCAAGAACTTTCGCCATTCGTCCTTCATTTATTATGAGTATACAAAAAAAACGTATATGAGAAATCAAATTAATTATTTTTTAAAAGAAAACCCATGAAAAGATAAGCAATACCTACACGTATGCAAACGTATAAATGAACCAAGTGAAATAAAATATTACTACAAACGTGTTTTTTTATTTAAAAAAATATTTTTTGTTGAAATGTAAATTTGAAGATATTTACATTTATTTAAATTTGTTTATCATACATAAATACTAGGAACTTATTCTCAGCAAAAAGGACAAGTAAATTAATATAATTATAAATACTCGATTTAAAGAGCATTAGTATGAGGTTTGAGGGCCCCAAGCAGAAATTAAATCAGTCAAGAATTTGCGAATTATTTATTTATTTATTTTTTTTTTTTAGAAAAAACTTTTCGGATGTATTCCAGTCGGTGTGGGGTAATTTCCGACCAAGTCTCTAGGTGCTCTATATGTACCCAAACATTTTGGTAAGTAAATCAGTGGGTACTATATTTTAACGCACTTGAAAAAATTAATCGATTTCTTTTAGCCAGTTTCGCGCCTATAAAGTCAGACTGGTGGCGACAGACACACTTATACAAGACAAAACTTTAATTTTATATAATTTATAGACGAATGTTCAATAATTAATTGTAAAAAGGGGTATATTACAAGGATGCGGTTTATTAACACTTACATTGGTCTATTATTGGGTCGGATTGTATTATTATTATTGCGGTTTGGACAGTCAACAACTAGTAATGCTTACGTCTTGAATTTCATTTAATTTGAAAACGGAATTGTTGTGCATACAATATACACATACATTGTTGTACATGCATCATACAATGCATTATAAATGCGCACTCGATTCTTTTCGCAAGCTCATGGCTCCTTGGAGGAAGACAAGTCGTAATGTTCCAGAAGAATATGTTTAACAAAACAGAGTGGAAGTGTGAAAGTCGGGCGGTGCGACCTTTACAATATTTAAAACAAGAAGGGGTCGTTGAAAGAGCCGTCTTCTCCCTCCGGAGTACAAGTAAAATTCTAGCCGTCGCCCTCTTTTTATTATCTGCTGTCCGACTAGAAAGCGATTTTCGCGGCTATTTTGTGGCCTAAACGCTATGAATGGTAATGTGCGGGTAAACAGTAGTAAACAACGGTAAGGGTTTCAGCCTTTTCCAAGCGGCGTCGTGGGAGAGGTTATCGCCGAGCCGGGGTAAGCCCATGGGACAGTTTAACCGGCCCGGCGAATGGCCCTCCTCCGTGCGCTTATCCTTCTTTCGTGGATTTTTGAAGTAGAGTCTAGCGAGGCGATTCACCGAGGGGCAGTTTCCCAGAGAGTCTTCGACAAGCGATGTAATATCCCTCTGGATATTGCTCCGTATCGGTAGTAAGCTATATAGCTAGGGGATAGCCTTCCATTTTTTTCGACCCTTGAGATCGCCTTATGAATGGACACGGCGGCAAATTTACTGGATCGTATCCTTAAACTTTTTGATAACAGTTTAACTTTATCTCTGAACATACATACTTGCATACTCGTATCTCGAGAACAATATATATAAATATTAACTTCAGATATGGAGCGAAGAAAGGGGAAAAGTGTTTTTAGTTCATAAACAGAGCGCTGCAGACCTACATTAATAACAGATTTTTACTTTATTTTCAGCCCTGAATGTAACTCTTAGTTTGGTCATTTATATTAATGGGGGTTACGAACGTAAAGACGAAGTTGAGATTGATTACTACAAAGAATTAAGTACAGATCATGTAAGATTATGTTCAGCCTATATTACTCAGAGTTCATTGCCACTCTATCATCATAATTATTATAATAATAATGGTCAATTTTATTTGGTTGAACCCTTATTGTTGTATTAGATATTCTTATCTTTTGGGGTCTTCAGGGATGAAAACAGTTGAAAAAAAAAATTAAAAATATTTTCATTTACAAAAAAGTTTGGCTATATTTCGCCTGTACCTGGGCATCTTCAGACCTACAATAACAAAACAATTTTTAACTTAATTCTTCATTAATCTTAGTTATATTGTTTAAAACAAAAATGTATATCACAAATACATATCGCGTTTCCAAAATGGCGGCCATAACCCCTAACCGAACCAAATAAGTGCATACCTAACATGTTAAGGGAAATAAAATGCACATCTTGCTTCTCCAAACTGCGACTTTTTTTAGTTTAAAAAAAAAAAAATTTAACAACAAAAAATAGTTTACGATATAATAAGAATTTGTATGACCGATGAAAACCTTTTAGTAGCCCAGTCAATAAAAGATTTTATTCGAAAGCTGGATTTTTCCCTGATGATAGACCATGATTAGAGGTACATTTTCTCAAAAGTCCCCACTTCTCCCCCTTGTGCTTCCCNACCAAAAATATTTCTAACATAATTCTGCACAAAAAAGGTCCCATGCATGTTTGAAGTAAGACATACCGTTTTCGAGATATTTGATTTTCGAGATATCTGTTGCGGAAACAGCCTGTTTTTTGGCTTTATTGACTGGGCTATAGCTTGCTGGCAAGTACTTGACGGGATTTTGTAGTTATGGTCAAATGATTTATACTATGAATTGTTTCAGATTCGATGTCCGAGGACGTCCGTTCAACCAGGCTCTATTGTGGAGCGACGCCAACGCCTTCGGGCCAAGGGCATACTTCGTCACGGGAAAGAGACCTGTAGCGGCTCTTCAGCTAGAATCAGTCCAGCTCAAAGACGCCGGCATCTACAGATGTAGAGTCGACTTCAGGAATTCTCCAACCCGCAACTTCCAAGTTAAACTAGCAGTTATAGGTAAGATTGTTTTCTTTATATCCTACTTTATGGATTTATATATTTTTTATTTTTTTTTGCTTTTTGTTTTTTATGCAGCGCAAATAAGATTTTGAATAATCCTTTTGAAACCAAACTTCTTTCGCTGGAAAGTCAGCATGCAGATATGCTTCTCCAGTCTAAATCGATTAATAATTAGGGAATTATGCATATTATATTTGGTTCTTTGGGGACAAATTCCTGGGGGCATATTCTTGCTTACCAACTTGATGTTAACTTCTTAACGATATTTTATAATCCCATTAAATAAATTAAAAAATACATTAAAAATAACACACTTCGTAGTCAAGCTCAGGAATTAGGTTAAGTTAATAAGTTAAGTTAATTAAGTAAAATTAAGTTAAAGTAAAGTAAAATTAAGTTAATTAGTTAATAAGTTAACAAGTTAAGTTAATAAGTTAAGTTAATTAAGTAAANATTGAAACAAATATAGGAAATAATAAATAAGATGTAAATGAGAACGCAGTCACCGGTGACGGATTCAGCGTGCTTGCAGTGGAGGGGTCCCTCGACGTTTCTCTCTTCAAGCCGGGTTTTCCACAAAGATACGGTACGATATATAAATAATAGTAGTGTTAATAAGATAAATGGTAAATTATAATATGACTTTAAGAAACTGAAAACACTTGACTTCTGGTCAACGAAGATGGCGGAGACGCCTCGAGAGGTTAGAAAAAATCACGCAGTCTACCATTCGATATCAGATCAGGTGGCTATCTAAAAGCAACACGTGACTCCCGCAGAAACTAGCGTAAGTCACGCTCACAGATAACAGGTGACCAATGAAAATTACGGACATAGGTCATAGAGATCAAAATCCACAATAGCGGAAAATCAAATAATAGACTTGGCGCTAACATATATATTTATTTATTTTTCTTGTACCTGTATTATTTATTATTTTATTGTTCTGTATTATTGAATATGGTTGATGAAAGCCATTAAATGATATAAGTTTACTGAAACTAAGCCACGAGACAGGCACATAACTAATTTTAGTATAATGGTCATAATGTGGCGATGCATAGAGTCGGAGACTAACTCGGTCTAACGGAGAACACTGTATGCATTAATTAATCATATTAATAGCTTGTATAGTTTATTATTATTTAATTAGTGTATATTTGCATAAATAAAGGATGTTGAGAATAGGATGTGACAGGTACGGTAATTTAGCCTTAAAACCTGTCACTAATACGCTTCACTAAAACTATCTCTTAGTTGCTATTTTATTGCCTCATTCTTCTGATACCTCTTTGCCTTTAATTTGCTATGAATTTCTCTTTTATTGCTATTTATTAGTCTAGTTTTGTTTTATTTCTTTTTCCACTTTTCTTCCCACCTTTTCTTCCATTACTTTATATATAATTTTTCCTGATTTTGCTCGTTTTTGTCTACCTCTGTACATTTCATTCGTCTCAGCATTATTTTTTTCGACATTCTTTTTAGGGTTTCGTTGGTGAAACTAAAAAAAAAAAGAAACCATTTTAGTTTCGTTCCTGTGTCTGTCTGTCACTCTGTTACAATATCTTTTGAATAAAAAGTTACAGAAAACATGAATCTGTGCAGTATTAAAGATCGTTTTGAGGCGCACGCAGGAAAAATATAGCGAACTCAAAATGATCGACTGCTCAAATCCAAAATGACGGATATTTCATGTCACGTAAAATAAATAAAATTTTGAGTGGGGTATCAAATGAGAGGTCCTGAAGAGTAGATTATAAAAATATATAACACTTGTGCAAAGTGTTTAATTTTTCATGCCATTTTGTCAAAAGACGACATCAAAATTTTGCGTCTCCTCCTCTTTTATATCAACTAATATCATGTTTACCATACCAAAAAACCCCTTTTTACGTGAGACTTAACGTAGAACCATTTTATTTCATTTTTGTTCTTTCCTTTCTTCATATTTCTCATTTTCTTTAATTTTCTATTCGTTTCTTTTTCTTTTTAATATGTCTTTTTATTAACATTGATATGTTTTTGGGCTGGGGACAAGAAATTTCCACAACGCAAAAAAAAACAAAAAAAAAACAAAACATTAGAAAAAACGACATGAAAACTATGACCTCTTAAATACTACTAGGAAGTTAGGACAAAACAGCAGGTAGCTCCAATTTTAATTTAATTTCGCCTTATTACAGTCTTTTAATTAACTTTATATGTTTGTCAGGGACAAATTTTGCAATTCAAATTTGCCACACTTCCCTCTTCTCGACTACCTTAAAAGCTGAAACTTGCACAGATGATGAATTTGCCACGACAACTCAATAATCACCGTGGCAAATGTCTTCAGAGGGGAACCTGTAAAGGTTGGTTAAACTGGCTACACTAAATCCAAAACTTCTAAAATTTCCAACGTACGTCCACGGGTTCGTCACCGGCATGCGCAATGGATAATTGCCGTTCCAACCCGACTTGTGACACTGTTTCGTACTGAATTTCCTCTAAACTGTTGCAAACCGTGTAGGCATCGTTTGAGAACCGTTTATTGTACGGCCCAAACGATCCTCTGACAATACCTAGTACTGGTTTGTATGACATGCGCAGTTGTCAACCGTCACACATTTAAAGAGGTAGGTTCCCTAAGGTTTCCTCGAATGTTTTTAAATCAGTGCTAATTATAGTCATAAACCCGTTCTAACCTGAAGATGTTTTACAACAGTAGGTACTATGTTAGCGCATGTGCATAAAACCTGTCCAAACGATCCTCTGACAATACCAAGTACTTGTTGGTATGACATGCGCAGTTGTCAACTGTCACACATTTCAACAGAAAGTTCCCTAAAGTTTTCTCGAATGTTTTTTAATACGGTGCTAATTATAGTCATAAACCCGTTTTAACCTGACGATGTTTTACTACAGTACAATGTTAGCGCATGCGTATAAAATCTGTCCAAACGATCCGCGGAACGATACAAAGGGCGCAATGTTTTTCAATGAAGTCGAGAACATTTTAAAACTATCTTACCTCTGATTTTTTTTTTGTTTTTGTTTTTTATGAAAGGTTATATAAATGACAGGTTAGAAGCATTGTATATTTTTCGTTCTTATGGACGCAGTGTATAAAAATATCAAACATATTTTTGATATTTTCTTTCATTTGTTCTTTTTAGGGTCCATAGGCAAAAGCAAAGGACCTTTATATTTTCGCGCGTATGTCTGTCTGTCCGTCCGTCCGTCGCATGCTCTCACGGCTACACCTTTCGTTCGATGACTTTGAAATTTGGCATGTATAGTTCTTGTATATACCCACACATGTTAAAAATATAGCGACTTTAGGGTAAAAAAAGTTAAGTGTTAAACATTTTTTTTTTTTCGACATCGTTAGGGGTATCATATTAAAGGGTACGTCGAGCTGATTACAAAAATATATAATTCTTTGGTAATAACTTTGATAGGGCGAGCGTAGGCACGTTTGAAGTGGGTGTGAAACGTATCCCCTCATTCTATCTCGCTTATGTGAAGTGCAAAAAATCTGAAAAAATTCCTAAACATTCTTCGACCAAAAGTAAAGATACCACTTTTTGGAAATTTCGAAAACAAAATTATTTTATTTTTTATTGGCAAAATACGGTTTTTTATAAGTATGGTCTTTTCAATGTATTTATCATGTTTACAGTCCGGTTTAGTGGCAATAAATACATCATCAGAGTTTGTTTATGTGTTTTTAGAATATCATACCCATAAAATATTTCAAAGTAAGCTTTTTAGCATTTTAAAAAACACATCTAAGGTAATACTTAAAGATACTGTGTTGCCTACGGACCCTCGCTGTGTGCTGACCAGCACACACTTGACCTGTTTATTTTAAATGCATTTGTATCCTAAATTCTTCAATCACATTTAAACCTCTCTCCTCTTTCTCATGTTAATTTAATTTGTTTAATTCACCCTTTCGTTCATTTGATAACTATTTCTCTACATTTCTATATTTACTATATTTTTTCTGCCTCTCATTATTATGAAACATTTGGCTCTAATGCTCGCTTGCTCTCTTCGTCTGTTGCAATGTACTCTGCAATGTAACTTCCCAATCACCCGATTTTGAAACACTTCTATTTAACTTCAAAGCTGAAATATTAAATTAGCAATGATTTATAATAGATAATCGTTAAAGACTTTCATAAACGCTCATGCTATTTAATTAAATAAAATGTTTATTAAAACAAATTCCCATTAAAATTTATTTAAGGGTTTAATATTTGATACAGACGCAGAGCTGAGGAGAGACCGCCGTATCTCGGATGTCCTCTGAGAGCGGGGCACAGTGCCGTCGCTTCGTCCATTTAAATTAAACAGTCAAATCGTAGACTCCGAAAGCTTTTAAATATTCAATACCTAAATTAAACTAAAACAGTAAAGCAAATTTGCTTTATCGAAATTAATCATTTTAATATATTATTTTAAATTTTCATACATTTTAATCAGTTTAAGAAGTGTTTTATCCGGGTTATTTACACGGAATAATAAACATAAAGTAACAACCGTGGCTTCGCCCGCGCCCGTGGCTAAGGATCAAATAAAACTATTAGGTATTTATTTATATAACTTAAAATTTAGAGGGATTTCGATTACATTTTAAATTTTATTAATAAATGATTACAAATTAATTCGGGTGTAGAGGTATCCTTAAATATCTTTGACTTCTAGCTGTGGATCCTTCAGAGTATTACGGAAAAAATAAAAGAAATCAATTTGAGTGAGGCGACTCAGCCTAGCCGGCATTTTATAAGCTAGCTAAAATTAATAATATATCATTTAAATCAAATTATAATTATTATTAATTACGGAAAACAGACAGAGAAAAATAGACTTCAGCGCCGGGATTTGAACCACGGGCCTCTATTATTAAAAATTAATTCTAATAAACATATAAACAAACTGTAATTGATGAAAAGTAATATAAAACCTAATAAAAATATAATAATATAAAGAGTAAACTAATTTGAAAGTTAACCAAATAACTTATATGAAGAAGATGACCAATCCCCTTATCAATAATGTTCACTATGGGTATGTTCGGAGGCAAACCAAACTTGGTTGACCAGTAGTTTGTTTTTTGAACAAGAATAAAAAAGGGTCTTGTCAATGGGAGGGGTCTACCTGGTTATAAACTTAATATTGTTTTGTTTGTGTATGAAGCTATTGCGAGTGATCATGTTTTCAAACATTATTATTATTTTCGTTGTAAAGCACGATAAAGTAAACATTCTTATCAACTTTCAATTTAAGGACTCAGAAGATTATGTTATGGTTACTAATGAACTAACCAAGTTTTAGGTTCTGTCAAAGCAGTCACAGTCACAGTGTGCACTTTTAAAAAAACCTTATTATGAATAATATTCAAAGAAAAATACTTGAATAGCATAACTGCGTTGGTACAATTCAATTATTCTAACTAAGGTTTCTTATAAATTAAGAAGTTTAATGTTGGATTGTTTCAAAATTATGTTTAGAATGTACTTCCATTTTTTACTTTAAANTCTATTTTTCTCTGTATGTTTCCCGTAGTTAATAATAATTATAATTTGATTTAAATTCAAATTTAATCTTTCCGTAGTATGACTATTAATAATTTATTAGAATCGTGTTACCTGCAATAGCAAATAGAAAGAAACAAGAAACGTATGCATTAGATAATTTACCTTACATTTTACACATTGAATAAGTGAAGTCATAATCTACGATCTATAAATAGGAACTAAAGGCTTCCCCTGTCTAATCCAAGCTAAAGCAACTTATTATAGATAATAATAACAATTAAATTAATTAAATTAAATTAAATTGGTTAGCGCCCTCGGCTCTGAAACCAAGGTCGAATCCCGACGTGAGTTCGAATCCCGGAGGGGTCAGACATGTTTCACACTGATGATCTCATCGAGTAGATGAGTAAAGTGGTAAAAAAAAGAGTAGATGAGTAGTGGAGTAAAGTAAGGTCAGATAACCTCCGTCCTGTAATGACCTAATAAGCAGTCAAACGGGACTAAAACCCAAAAGAAAAAAAAAATAATAACAATTAAAGAATGACTAAAATAACAATTGGTAACATTATTAAATGATTTAGAAAGTCGTCACAGATAAATTACGAAAACCAAAGTTAAGTGATAGAAACGTTGCCGACCTTAAATTTATTTAGTTTCATCCTACTCTGAAGGACACACAGCTAGAAGATAAATTATTACATTATGTATACAATATTAAATAGGTAAATTTTACCTAGTACTGTTTTATACTAATGTAAGATTAGTATTTACTCTAACAGCAGCAAAAAATTCGAAGGACAGCCATTAAGACCTCTAGATTTTGACATCACTAAATGTATAATATGGCAAAATACCGAGCTCTCATCTTATTGGGTCAATGTGCGTACACCACCTTGTACACAATGTGTGAACACCACCTTGTACACAATGTGTGTACACCACCTTGTACACAATGTGTGTACACCACCTTGTACACAATGTGTGTACACCACCTTGTACACAATGTGTGTACACCACCTTGTACACAATGTGTGTACACCACCTTGTACACAATGTGTGTACACCACCTTGTACACAATGTGTGTACACCACCTTGTACACAATGTGTGTACACCACCTTGTACACAATGTGTGTACACCACCTTGTACACAATGTGTGTACACCACCTTGTACACAATGTGTGTACACCACCTTGTACACAATGTGTGTACACCACCTTGTACACAATGTGTGTACACCACCTTGTACACAATGTGTGTACACCACCTTGTACACAATGTGTGTACACCACCTTGTACACAATGTGTGTACACCACCTTGTACACAATGTGTGTACACCACCTTGTACACAATGTGTGTACACCACCTTGTACACAATGTGTGTACACCACCTTGTACACAATGTGTGTACACCACCTTGTACACAATGTGTGTACACCACCTTGTACACAATGTGTGTACACCACCTTGTACACAATGTGTGTACACCACCTTGTACACAATGTGTGTACACCACCTTGTACACAATGTGTGTACACCACCTTGTACACAATGTGTGTACACCACCTTGTACACAATGTGTGTACACCACCTTGTACACAATGTGTGTACACCACCTTGTACACAATGTGTGTACACCACCTTGTACACAATGTGTGTACACCACCTTGTACACAATGTGTGTACACCACCTTGTACACAATGTGTGTACACCACCTTGTACACAATGTGTGTACACCACCTTGTACACAATGTGTGTACACCACCTTGTACACAATGTGTGTACACCACCTTGTACACAATGTGTGTACACCACCTTGTACACAATGTGTGTACACCACCTTGTACACAATGTGTGTACACCACCTTGTACACAATGTGTGTACACCACCTTGTACACAATGTGTGTACACCACCTTGTACACAATGTGTGTACACCACCTTGTACACAATGTGTGTACACCACCTTGTACACAATGTGTGTACACCACCTTGTACACAATGTGTGTACACCACCTTGTACACAATGTGTGTACACCACCTTGTACACAATGTGTGTACACCACCTTGTACACAATGTGTGTACACCACCTTGTACACAATGTGTGTACACCACCTTGTACACAATGTGTGTACACCACCTTGTACACAATGTGTGTACACCACCTTGTACACAATGTGTGTACACCACCTTGTACACAATGTGTGTACACCACCTTGTACACAATGTGTGTACACCACCTTGTACACAATGTGTGTACACCACCTTGTACACAATGTGTGTACACCACCTTGTACACAATGTGTGTACACCACCTTGTACACAATGTGTGTACACCACCTTGTACACAATGTGTGTACACCACCTTGTACACAATGTGTGTACACCACCTTGTACACAATGTGTGTACACCACCTTGTACACAATGTGTGTACACCACCTTGTACACAATGTGTGTACACCACCTTGTACACAATGTGTGTACACCACCTTGTACACAATGTGTGTACACCACCTTGTACACAATGTGTGTACACCACCTTGTACACAATGTGTGTACACCACCTTGTACACAATGTGTGTACACCACCTTGTACACAATGTGTGTACACCACCTTGTACACAATGTGTGTACACCACCTTGTACACAATGTGTGTACACCACCTTGTACACAATGTGTGTACACCACCTTGTACACAATGTGTGTACACCACCTTGTACACAATGTGTGTACACCACCTTGTACACAATGTGTGTACACCACCTTGTACACAATGTGTGTACACCACCTTGTACACAATGTGTGTACACCACCTTGTACACAATGTGTGTACACCACCTTGTACACAATGTGTGTACACCACCTTGTACACAATGTGTGTACACCACCTTGTACACAATGTGTGTACACCACCTTGTACACAATGTGTGTACACCACCTTGTACACAATGTGTGTACACCACCTTGTACACAATGTGTGTACACCACCTTGTACACAATGTGTGTACACCACCTTGTATACANTATTAGGCGAAAAATTGGGTCAAAAACCCCCCAAAAACACAATTTTTCCAACTTTAGGCGCATTTTTCGGGAAATCTGTACGTCTAGGAGAAATTCTGACTTCAGATTCGGACTCAGCACACCAAAATACTTCAGAAAAGGTCATTTTCATTACGAGGCTTTTTTTTGCAGAACAGTGTAATTATTAAGAAAAATCGAGTTTAAACCCTTTCTTCATTGAATAATTACTGCACATATATAACATATATGTGCATAGGCTGCACATTAACCAAAAAATGCATCCTAAAGTTATTAGGAATAGTACCTGTTTGGTTTAGAATTCTGGTTTGTCATTCTGAACTCAATCATGAGGTAAATAATCAAGCTTTAGATGTGGCAGTAGTAAACGAACTAATCAAGCTTACGATTAATATCTTCTTAACAGTATTATTATCTATCAATATAAACGTTTTCATTGGAGTTGTTGCTCAAAGCAAATCAAATTTTAAGAGCAATCACGATCAGTTTTCTTTCAAATAATAAATGGACCCTTTAACTGGATCAACGGGTGCCGTGATATTACAGGTTGAATACACTCTGCAATAGTTTGTCTCTGAGATGATTAGATTGCTGATAGCCAATCTCTGTTGGCTAATTGCAGCATTAAAAGCAGCAGTACTTTGTGACGGCCACAGTCCATTAAGTAATCATCAGGTGTCGGGAGCAGAGCATTTTAGAAACAGTTCGGTGTTCATGTAGAATCCTTTGGTACAAATAACTATAAGGTACTAATATGAATAACAAGGATCAATAATATCTTCTTGTTTCAGGTGCATTCCACCCGATAAACTAATGGAGATCAATGTAATGTGCATAAGCCTGAACTATAATGGCATCGACCAATAATAATCAAACATAATGTGCATCAATAATCATACAAATAATAATGTGGATAATGCAAAGTTGACATGTGGACAATATTACCAGTCGTTTATTACAATCGTAAGCAAATGAAATTAATTTGGAAATCGATGTTGAGTAAAACTTATAAAGTGTATTTAATTAAATTATTGTCTTATGACAATAAAAATAAATAAATAAAAATACTGCCCAATATTTTCGATTCATATAATAGGTTATAATCGATAAATAACTTAATGGAAGTTTCTGGTATTTAGTTGTGATAGTAGTTCTCAGGTGGCCAAAACATACAAGGGCAAAATGATCAGTATAAAAACAGTCAAATTATGCAAAGATAATAACAATTATGTATTTATTTTAAAATTTCATTTAAGTAGAATTATTTTTGAATAAATTTATCATTATTATTAAATAAGTGCAACACTGAAACGATTGTTAGGTTTTTTCAATTTTGGGTATTATTGGTGGTAAGCTACTTGATCTTTTTAGATATTTGGTTTTGTCTTGTTGGATCTTAAAATTGGCATTGCGTAACCGCACGAAAACGTGTCTGAATATGTCAATGCGTTCTTGTTGAAGTGCGTGCGCCACATGGGACTCCACGTAAGATACCATTCATGGTGCGATTCTAAGTCCTAGAACAATTACGAGGGGCAAAAGGCATACAAATAAATTTAAAATGTCCGTTTTCACTGCTGAATGCAGTTTTTGAGTACAGTCTTCAGCAACTTCAATTCTGTGGAGCCCTGAAGAAAGAACTAGGGTAGAAAAATAAAGGCATATGCAAAGCTTATCTAAGGGGCCGAAATGTTCGATACGGGGTAATGGTCGACGATTTTCTTTTCGTTAAGTTTTTGTAGTCAATTACGATTCTCCATTTTTGTTTTATTTAGTTTATTAGGAATGAGCCGCGTAACATAAACTGCTGACAGTCAATACTGCTCGATGTCTCTGCACATCTTTTGTACGTGTAGTTTTGCATACCAACAGATATTGCTTATAGACTAAATTTAGTCAGATTACTTAAACGTATACATAATTTAGAGTTGGTGCATGTGTACATGTTTGAAGCGTTCAGTGGTGCGACGGATAGGCGGGTAGCAAGGCTAGCTCATCTAGTCGAGGGAGACGTCTAATTGAGCTAGTGAGAGAGGGTTAAGTGCATTTCTATGTAAAGACCCAGCCCATGCACAAAAGTATAACTAGCGCTGACAGGCCACCACCCGCTGTATCCGCCTTATAAAAACCTTTCTATCAGCCAACATTGTATTTATTTTATCAAGACTCCGCTTGCAAAATCTTAACGATAATACGCGTCTAGTATCTTGACTATTTAATATCTAATAATATATTATCTGGACAATTCTGTTAGCAAAACATAAAGATTTTTACTAAGGAACAAGTAATGGACTTTTTCATTACTCGCTAATAGTTAATTTTGATGCGCATACATTATTTCCGATACAATAACTTATAGACGTTAAAACGAGCACAGTGTTCAGCAAAGCGAGGCTTGTATTGGGGTTAATCCATGATGCAACCGGGCACGTTCTGTAATCGTCGGTGTTCTTTTGTCGAGCGGGTGATGTTTAAAGTCGAGTTACTGTGGCACCGCCTCTTGCATTCAACTTGGCACAGGTGCTTTGGTGAGGTGAGGTTTTCAGGTTTGTTAAAGGGTGAAACTATCCTTTCTGTTGATGTTCTCTGGTTGTCTTTTGATCTCACCAGTCTGATAGCTGATGACAGATGCGAGTACATAACTGTCGTTCATACTTGAAGTTGATGAAATGGTAGGTTTCTTCAAAATGTTGAGCTATCACTGATCTGTGATCGTTGTTTTTCACTGCTCTACTTTGTTCTTGGCAGGTTCTTATCAGTTTTGACCTTAACATTATCGGAATCGGAGGGACGAAAACGGACATGGCAGAAGCGTTCCAGTGCCTCGAGAGGGAAGCTAAAAAATCTACTTCGTTCTTAGGTTCTTATTCAACAAAGAATATTACAAGTAAATTGAAAATGCACCCATACTTCGGAGATATAACCCTTGCGTCATATTACACTAATACAGTATCATTCGTAATCATTATTATCAGTCCCAGTGAGATACATTTACAAGATCTCAGTTAACACTTCTCATGACCTTTCTTCATTACAGCACACACATTTCATCCATTTTCATTTAGCAATTCTTATTATTATACATATATCCTTCATTATCTACGTAAGTTGCTCTTTATCTTCTTTGCATTATAATATTTTCATCATATTATCCAGTCACCTCATGTATTAACTTATTTTACTATGTTTTTATTAGCTTGCATTCTTGTTTGTCCAGTACTAATCTTGCAATCGATTTTTAACTAACATCCCGAGTAGCTATACATTTGAAACTTTTTTAATAGCTCAGAACACGATGACAATGACTTATTTTAACTTACTTATTACTTTTATCCATCTTTCAGCAAAATTTAATTAGTTTTTAGCAAATTGTGCTGTATGGAAAGTTAGTTCGGAAAAAATCCGCAAGTTATTTTATTTGTTTTGGCATGTCCCATATTTACAATCTTCATTTTGACGGGTTTCAAATTTATGAATTATGACAGAAAATTTAAAAACGTAGTATATACAAAGTACTTTTTATCTTGCAAATATTCTATTATTTAATAACCTTAAACGACCTAAAGTACTTACTTGACCCGGCATCAGAATATTGAACTTGTGGTCTTTACAAAATCCCTTGCAGTTATGGCAAAAACTACATCGGAAAACCGAAAGTCAGTTGATAATTCGTCTACAAGAATTCGCAATGAAAAATAACGATCACATATCAGCGATAGCTCAACATTCGGAAGGTACCATTTCATCAATCTTCCATTTTTTGAAGATGTTTATGTACTCACATTTGTCGTAGTACGCCAGGCTGTTGAGGTAAGAAACATTTACCGCCAAGAGCTAAAATATATTAATAAACCGGGTTACAATTTCTTAATTAATTTCATCACAATTTGCGGTAGATGAAACATAGAGGAAGGAACGGTAATAGTTCGAAGCCACTTTGCCCTTCTTAGATAGAGTAAATTATCGATGAATTCTGAAATTGATTTTGAAATATACATTCCGCTGCAGATGGCATTGGCCTTAGAGTTGAAACCAAACATAACAAAGGAACTGTTGAAGGATTCTGAAAAACTTCATTTACACCACTTAAGTAGGAATTTAGATTTGGAACGTGACAATTTTAATCACTTAGGTTACAATAAGTGCATTAAGAAAGACTGGCAAGGATCAGTGCTAGATATAGTTGTTATTTCTGTTTCCAATATGATTAACGGACCTAATAGCCAAATTAGGAAAAGCCAAATAAATCTTAAATAATAACTTCATCCACCCCGTGACAAGTTATGTATATGCAATATACAGATTATTTTATCATGTAATAGGTTTATAAAAACCGTAATAGGTTTATAAAAACCGTTAAGAAACGTTAAAATTATTTTGCCAAGTGACAATATCTAGATGCTCCTATAGACTAATTAGAAGTTGCAAAATTCCTCAATTGGTCATTGATTTTGACTGCTTGAAAAGCATTTTTAAATGTGTAATTTTCAGGGAATGAAGTTTTGTCCCCTGGAGTCCGTATCCCTGAGTTAATAATAGAAGTAATTTTTATGAATAGGTGTTTCCATCATTTTCCCCCCGATAAATCTTCTTCTTCCGAGACATCAATACGATTATAAAAATTATCATGCAAATGCAATAATTTTATTTCACGTTTCAAAGAATTACCTTTTGATTATATGCTAGTGAGGATATTTGGTTTCAAATACATAATATCGGGCCACTTTGAATGATAACGGCCAAAAGGAAGACCCTTTTACTAAATGGTGTTTATGTCATAAAAGGATACTGTCTTCTAAATTTTAAGGTTCTAGTGCAATCGGTTTCATGAAATATCGTCATAACGTGAATACATTCCTAAAGATTGGATTATCGCATCTGGTACTGCATGCGTCTTTAGGGGTCTCAGATCTTGTTTAATTGGATTTTATATTCGACATTTCCTTTATCTCGTGTTTTCTTGTCAATTAAATAGTGACAAGCGACATATTAATTACAAAAAGAAATCTTTCTCCGATATTTAATACGTAGTTAGTAAATTAAAACGAGTGTTGCTGGATATTATTGACATTAGTCATGTTTAAAGAAAATGTATTTAAGGATAAGAGTAAAATTAAATATTAATAATTTTGTTATTATGCTCTGGTGCCAGTAGGAAAAAGGATCGGGATAGGAAAGCTCTAGGAGAGCATTATTCAGCGACATGACTCTGCCGGATCTCATGTCCCTTTGTTAACCGAAACAAATGCCGAGTCTACATGAGACCTTCTAAGTCGGAATTCCCTGTATTCTCCCGACTTATTACCGTTTTTCCAAAACAAAACACAACGGCTCCGTATTGTAAACCTAGATGAAAGAAAAAAAAGTTTCAGGGACGAGTAAATTTTCCAAACAGGCAGTTTTTAAAATTCGCTTCAAGATAGCATGAAGGCTGTTAGAGTGAACGGATGAATAGTCTACAAATAAACATTTGAAAAGGAAAAGTCAGACATTTGTTGAGTGAACCGGTCGTAGTAAGCACGTCTCAGTAGGTATACATCCCGACGTATTATCGCATCTAGTACTGCATGCGTCTTTAGGGGTCTCAGTAGGTATACATCCCGACGTATTATCGCATCTAGTACTGCATGCGTCTTTAGGGGTCTCAGTAGGTATACATCCCGACGTATTATCGCATCTAGTACTGCATGCGTCTTTAGGGGTCTCAGTAGGTATACATCCCGACGTATTATCGCATCAGGTACTGCATGCGTCTTTAGGGGTGTTCATTTTATTAAGTCCCATTTTAAATTTTTAAATAATAAGTATTTTTCTTTATTCCCTCACGAATTTGAAAATAAAGTAGGTATAGCTGATACAACGACCAAATTTTATTAGATCAAATGCAACTTACAATTACTAAAATAAAAACATCTAAGACAATGATACTTTGTGTTTTAAGTTAATTCCGTCACTTAAGTTTAAAATTATCGCTGCGGTAAGTAGTAATGCGATATAGGTTTATTTAATTTGCCTCCCTTTCTGTTTCCTAATCTAAAGTGCTGTGTGATCAGTATATTATTTCTAAAGTGGAGTAGAAATCTCTTACGAATCACCCCTGAAAAAACTTTTCTGGCTGTAAAACTGAACAAATTGCTCTTTTGTTACCACGTATCTTTTCTTTTTTTTAGGTGTTAAAAAAAACAAAAAACTCCCAAGTTATCCATTAAATATTAAACTTAAAACTGCTACGTTTAAAAAGCGGTGTTGCGGGTAGACGTGATAAAAACGCGAGTGCGTTGTAGCGTGAACCGTTGTCAGTGGGAATAAACGGGGGAAAAGTTTTTCTATAATCTGGTGGAAATTAGGTGCTAAGTGCGGAGCTGGCCGAGATCTACCGTCTAGATAATATGTTTCAACTGGCTCGTTATACTTGGAGCAAGCCACTCCCACCCTTACACTTCACCTCTAACAGTTAGAGTCGTTCGAGCCACGTTATTCCTTGATTTGTATTTCTAGCTCGGTACGTCTACAGACGCCCCCCGGGTCCTCCCGTCCACGTCCTTAACTTCGGCGATGAATATATATTTGCCACGTATAATTTACGCGGCAAGTCCTTTTAAATACCGTGTACAGCTAATATCGCAATAATTAATAAAATTCTTTATCAGGCTTGCGTGGTGGGACAAGCGCCAAAGACTTTGAACGAGAAAAAATTCGGGGAAAGCTGAATTTTGGTTTATGGCTTTATTTTGGTCCCCTGATGAACATACTAAGTTTCCCCCCTCGAGGGAGGTCGGCGTTGGCCGCCATTTTGAAAAGAAGGGACCAAAACTACTATTGACTTTAGCATATAATGACATTGAACCTTTTTTGTTGACAATTTAAAGTCCTACAAATTTGATAATTTTTGTCGTATCATCGATGAGAACGAAGATATTTGCCAAAAACCGAATTTTGGTCCCTTTTTTCAAAATGGCGGCCAACGCCGACCTCCCTCGAGGGGGAGAACTTAGTATGTTCATCAGGGGACCAAAATAAAGCCATAAACCAAAATTCAGGTTTCCCCAAATTTTTTCCCGTTAATGGCCTTTTTTGAGCTAACGCTATTGGCCTATGGTTAAACATACGAAATACAATAGTTTATTAATAGAATACCTGTTTACTGGTCTTCTCTTGTCGAATATTTGTAGGATCCAGCAGACGTAATTAGTTCTGAGTAGATTGAATAGAATAAAGGCTTCTTTTAATTTAATACTATGTAAACGGCCCTGGTCAGTTTCTCTCCTAAAATCCTTTCCTTAACAAAATGTTCTTGAGGCACTCATTATGGTACAAGATCTCCAAATTTAATCCCCAACCAGAATATCGCTGGTTTAATGAATGGATCAACTCGGGGGTCTATGTGATGGGGGTTTGAACCCCTGAGAGGGCGTTTGTAAAAATTGAACCTCGCTCATCAAGTGGATGCGTGTCAATGTGTGATTAAAGAGATGAAACCGTATGAAACCGAACTGCATCTTCCATGAGTTCTTGTGTGTGACAACACTGTTCATTTTACATACAATTCCAAATATCATGTTGACATCATGTCCCTTCTCAATTATAGTTAATATAATAGCCATTTCAAAAAATATGATCTGTCTCGATTTGAGTTGGACACGCTAACACCTTGGCTTAACACGGAACAAACGGCGCAAGCATTAGCAGACTTACAGCTATATCTAACGACACCTTGGCTTAACACGGAACAAACGGCGCAAGCATTAGCAGACTTACAGCTATATCTAACGACACCTTGGCTGAACACAGAACAAACGGCGCAAGCATTAGCAGACTTGCAGCTATGTCTAACCACTCCTTGGTATTTTTCTGATTTTTTCCTGAAGGTTTTAAGATGAGCTGCCAACATGTCTATACAATCTAAATGGAAAATTGGCATACTTTAATATTTATTTCCGATATTGGCAAGAATAATAATACTTTGACGTTTTGTTGCAGTAGATTAAATTGAGAAAGCCCTAGTGTAACGGGGATTTGATGAGTGGAATAAAGTAGAATAATAAATGGTTGATATATATTTATTGGTATATGATTGTGTGTGTGTGTGTTAGTTGTATGATGTGTACACCTCCAGAGCTAAGATCGGACTCCCCGTGTGATTCTATGCTAGGGCTTAGTCTGATAGATTCCTGGTGGGGGAAAGGACCACTAGACAGAAATTCGAGCCTTTGCTAGCCTAAGGTCTACACTGCTCTCCTAGAATATTCTAGACTTGGCTTCCCCGCTACACTAGCTCTAAAATCGAGAAAATTGTGTAACTTGCTTTAGAAACATCCAATCATTAATATAATTTAGGGAGAGTTGGAGTTTTATACTATAGATAAACTCACGAAGAGCAGCTATTAGGACTGATACTAAGAGGTGAGGAGGTGGTTATTTCTTTTTTATTGTCGAAATGTATATTGTATATAGTATGTAGGTGTTGAAGTGTATACGTGCTGGTGGAATAGAAAAAAAAGCTTAATGTGAAGGCTGGAAGGAGATAGAGCAAAGGAAGGACGTTGTTTTTCTATGCAGTGTAAAGTGTATGTAGGGGTGGGAGGGAGCGAATCAAGGATGAGATGAGTTTGATTGTGGCCTGTAATGGAAGTAAATCAGAGGCAGGGATGTGGAAATGATGGACCATATATCAGAGTAGGGCTCCGACTTGTAAGCGACGACCCTGCGCCTTTACCCCCGAGTAGACTTTACAAATCACCTATACAAACACCAGACCGAGCTCAGCCAACAACAGGCTCCGTGCATAGTGCCTCCCTTGCATACCACTTCTCCCTCACGTCGCCTAACTCACACCTATTAAACCCAACACGGATTAACTCTCTCGTCTTCTTCTTCTTTCGATAAATAAGATACTCGTCCTCGTAGACAAAAACATATATCTTAAAATAAACCTCCGGCTGCGACGGATAACCCCTCTAATTCATCACCGAACATCCGACACGAAAAAGCCAAGCTGTGGTCAACAAGTATGTATTCTATTTATAGTTGCAGTAATAATGTCGTCCCCAGAAACTCTTGAATACTTGGCAAACTCGACATTTAGAACGGTGCATTCATACAAGCTCACATTTTTTACCGGCTTGAAAAAAATTCAACTCGACAAACTATTTATTTTTATAAATAAAAGCGTCCGCCTTCTTCGATTTCATCATGAATCGATAAAATGTATTATTCAATGCCGATTTAAATGAATTAGGGTGGCAAGACTGTTGTTTCGAGAATACTGATCATTTACGAGATAAGCGTTTTGTAGAAGAGTCTAGTGGGAGTCGGGCGACTCCTTGTCGATTAATGACGGAACCTGTTGAACCGTGTCACTAGATCGACGGTTTCAAAGTTCCGACTGATTTTTATGGAAAAGCAGCCAAATACATGGGATCCAACAACTTACTTTCACTTTCAAGTTTAGTCGATATAATATAACAAATTACTAATCGTGTTAGCACGCTGAAGCTCGCTGTAGAAGTATTAATATTCTAAACCTTGACATAAGTCAACATGTCGTTTAATTTGAATAATGAATCAAATTTACTTTTTAAGTTCAAGGGGGTGATTAGGGGATACAAAGGTAAACTGTGATTTTTTGTGACGGATATTAAGGGTTTTATAATGCAGCAGGGGGGGGGGGTTATAATGCAGAGGTTTTATAATGAATTAATGTATGTGTATTATTTGTAATAATTCATTATTTTACCTTCGTAACACGACTCATGGTAGTCTCATATTCTAAGCAGGTCAATTTCGATCTAATTCTACGTTGTGAGTGCGGCATTCAGTCTAACGTTCATTTTTTAATACATATTTTAGGAGCGAAAAAATAAAATAAGAAATTTTCTTCTCTCTTAGTCTTCCACTAATAATTTCAACAGAGGAGATATTATAAATAATTCAAGATAATCCGTAAAATAACTGCACCATTATAAAAACTACGCCAAATTGTCAGAAAAAAAAAAAAAAAAAAAAAAAAAAAAAAAAAAAAAAAAAAAAAAAAAAAAAAAAAAAAAAA